>JANHGB010057073.1:6402-17390 GCA_026283785.1 Coracopsis vasa
CTGAGCCTTGCAGTCAGAGCACAGGGCTTGCTCCTTCTCCAGTGGCCTTGAAGAGGACAGTTTACTTTAAGATTGTGCAGTTTATGTTGTGAATGTTTTTGTTTGGTGGGCTGAAATCGGTTTTCATTACTTGTTAGTTTGCTCAGAGAATATGATCATCTGTAACTTTCAAAGCAAGTTTTAGGAGTATTTATGCTGCATGGAAGCATGTTACATTAGTCTTATACCCATAGGAGAAATGTTAGCTTTGCTATTTAAAACCTCTTCAAGTACAGCAACCTTAGCTTCTGGAAAACATCATTACATGAAAATTTGACATCGGATGGTGAAAAAAATGAATTTATCTTTTTGAAGTTTGTGCATCAGCAAGTTTGACCTTCTCCACCTAGTTTGTTAAAAATACATTTAGAATTTTTCTAGGCTGTGATTTTGTAAACAAAAAGACTTTCAAACAGAAACACAACTTTGACATAGGACTTGGTAAAATATGTTCTGTTGTTTATTGTGCAGGGGGTGGAGTCAGAGAACAAAGCAGTCCCTTCTACAGTTAAAATGCAATTTGTTGTCATTTTCTGTGGTGATGTTTTTTTTCTTTGAACTTTAGCTAAAGACATTGAATGTATGTCTATGCAGAAAAATAGGCCAGCCGTATTCTTACCATGGTTAATTTGGGTTCCCATGGTTTTCAGACAAAAATAGTGCAGTTTTTATTTTTCCAAACAGTTGTAGAATCCTTAGTTCTTTAGTCACAACCATCCCTATATGAGGGTAATAATTTCTGTAGCTAATTTTTCATTGTTTGTTGATGGAGGATGCTCAGATCTATTCAGTAGCTACCAGAATATTTTCTCTGATAAAACTTTGAAATAAGTTGTTGCTTTTATTTTTTATTTATTTTTAAATGCCTTTTTGGTGTGTCCTCCATGTTTCCATTTCATCTGATGAGGAATCTGTTAACCTGTTAATACTTATGAATGTCTTTGGACAAATTCTAGAGGCACTGTTGTAATAATTGTGGTGATCCAAAAGCAAGGGTTTTTTTTTTTTACTGTTTGGTTGAAGAAATACTATCATTTAATTCACAGGTAAACTCTTGCTGTCTCAGATCTGAAAAAGGATTGTGTGCTGAAAGTCTTGAACAAGTTTTTCTACTTGTAGTTTTTGGCAGAAAAAAACTATTTCTGTCTAGAAAACCTTGTCTCCCAAAGAACATTAAAGGATAAATAAATTTCTAGTGTTGTCGTTGTGAACTCCTATTACAATCTGTGCTTTGTAGACAATAGCTTCAAAGTTTTGTGCTAGTAATATTGCACGTGCCTTGTGTCTTCATGCCTCAGACAAGAGTGTGGTGGCTACAAATGCTGATTTGTTTTCTGAATGCTGGGAAGTAGGTGTAGGATACCTGGGTGATAGGCAGCACCTCTGTCCGGTGACCCAGTAGGTTTCTGAATGATGAGAGAAGTTGCCAACCATTTTTCTAACTGGGCAGTTTGTCAGGGCAGGGATAGGACAAACTTCCATTTGGTGAACCTGCTTCTTGACTTCAGTGCTCTATTTGTGAGCAGGATCAACCAGACTATGGTTCAGGCTCACCATCTTAAGCATACAGTTTTGAAGGGGGTTTATGTTCTGGCTTGAGATTGATGGAAAGAGACCTTTCGCTGTTGTCTTATCCTTGGCAGTTGTCCCGTGCACTAACCTCTCTTGCAGTTTCTCTGGGTTTGAGTGGATTTAGTGATCTTCTTTTCTAGTAAGTACTCAGATCTTTCACCCATGTAGAACAGATCTTAAACATTTGTTTTATTTTTCTACAGATAGTTACCAGACTTTTTTTGTACTTATGCCTGCCTATCATCGAATAGTTTTGCAAAAGCTACTGCTTTTATGACTCTATTTCTTTTGCATGTTTTGCTTTGAAACCTCATTGAGCTACTTATTCTTCAGTTGGATCTAGCTGATAATTTCTTAGATGAAAAGATGCAGTATGGGGTTGAGAAGGGAGCAATGCAGGGAAGGTGGGGGGGAAGCAAGCTTTTCCTTTCAGAAGCTGCTTCAGCTGAAGTGCTTGAGCTGCAGTAGATGGACTTTAGAAAGCCTGTCCAAGTGGTATTGCCCATAAGTGAGAACTACCTCCCATCCTTCAGGAGGTGATTAACTCTGAAGCTTGAATGTAGTAATTTGGTAGAGCTTACTGCCTGTTGGTAATTATTTTAGTCGAAACAATCAGATCATGTTTAATCCAGAAATGAAAATGCTGAAAGTGTAGCAGAGCAACTATTAAATCTCCATCTTCTGGTTGCTACTTCAGATATGTTTGCTGAATATTAAGTGTAACATAGAAGTGTCTGTGTGCTGCATCAGATTGATTATAGCTTCCTGATTTTTAAAACTTGCTAGATTCACAGTGCTGTAGAATTGCTTTCATCTGACTAATCTAAAGTTCACAGAAGCTTTTTGTAATACTGGTTTAAAAATGCAATCACAGTAACCTTAATGTTTGATGTTAACAGATTAACTGGTGCAGGTGAGCTTTCTTCTCCCCTTCTTCATGGATGGCACACCTGCTTTTGCATTGCGGAGCAGATATGCCCCTTCAGTCAGGTAGAGAGTGCAAGGAGTAGAGGGCTGGGCTATTGAGCTTTCCACTTGCTTGCTGTGCACTATAAAATGAAGGTGATTTCTGGTGATACAAATGCAGTTGAGGATTACAGGCTCTTTGGCAGACAAATGTTGTCAGAGATTAACCCCAGTGATACATTTAATTCTACTTGTAACACATTTTTTTCTAGTTCTGCAAATTTAGATTTAATAGTTGCATCATTATGAAGAGTTTGAGTTGTTAAAAAAAGCAAAATATTCTGTTTCAGCAGGCTTTTCCAAGGGTGCTAAGCTAGTTATTTGTGTTTACCCTCTTTTTTTGGGCATTGTATTTCTACCTTTGCTAAGGATGAGAATGGAAGGTGATCTTTTTCAAGTCTTCCTTCTCAGTGAGTGTCATCCATTTGGAGCACATTTGCTGGATAGATACACCTAACAATTGCTTTGATTACCAATTCTTCTTCTCCCTTTGGTCTGTGAGATACAATTTGCAGATGCTTCCCCTCTTCCTGCAGCTGTGAAGTAATGCTCATTAAGGAACACAATAGGAAGTATTCCTTGTGGTTTCAATGACCTCCCTCCTGTAAGCAGCCTTTCCAGGACAGCTGTGATATTTTGTAAATAATATATTAAAAGTATTTCCTCTGTTAGATGCTTCTCATTAGTTGTAAGTGCTCAAATTAATGTGGATGTTAAGTAAACTTTTCTGAAAGTAGATGTTAAGAGTTGATGTTGTTTAGGGAAGGCCTTTTACTGGAGGATTTGTAAGAACATGATGTTGCTTTTGGTCTATTAATAAACCCCTTGCAAAAGAGGGTGAGAAGATGAGGCAAAGTTTAACAATACCATGTATTTAGGGTAGTAAAAGTGAAGGCCTGCATTAGGTAATTATGGAAGGATCTTGGACGGATGAATGAGTGTGCAATAAAATGTCAAATTACATTTAGCTTAGATAAATATTAAATTATAAACATGGAAAAAATATTAACTTCTCAGAGCCTACCATTTTTATATCTTGCAGATCTATTTACATCTGTAAATTTATAGGAAGGGGTACCATTGTTGGCTGCCAGCCAAAAGTGAGATCTTGCCCTTGTGATGGAAAACTCCATGAGAATAACAGCTGAATACTGAGTGTCAGTTGAAAAGCAAAGCAAAGCAAATGCTAAAAATCAGGACTGGAATAGAGAATAAAATTGAGAACTTTATTATGGCACTGTGTAAGGCTGTGGTTCACCCGTATCTTATCTTGTGGTACCCCATCTCAAAAAAAAGAACTGTGGAAGATTTAGGAGAAGGGTGACCTAATGTAGGGAACAACTTCTGTAGTCTGGAACAGAGACAACATTGAGGCTGATGTGGTAAGTGTCCGTAAAACTCTGAGTAGTGTTGAAGAGAGAAGTAGGGATTGGCTATTAACCTCATGTAACATGAGAACCAGAAATTGACAGTGGAACTAATAAGAGGTTGTTCTCAGCACAGTAGGACCTTCTGGTCAGAGTCTGATGCGATTACATTTGAAAGAGGGAAAGAGAAGATGAGGCAAACCTAAGGGGAGCATCTGAGGGGTACTGAGTCCATGGAAACCCCATCTTGCATGAGAATTATCTCAGCTAATAATGCTTAGTTAAAAGCTGGGCAGGTATTAGAAGTTTATTTGCCTTGTTCTTACTCTTTCCCCTAAGCATCTGATTTTGGCCGCTAATGATACGGCCTGCTGGACTAGATGGATCTTTGGTCTAACTCAGTGTGATTACAGGAGTTTGAGGATGGGCTAGGTAACATCTTAGAATCCTTCCTGGCTTTATTTTCATGGTGGAGTTTATAATCATCATCTGGGAAGATCTGGAAATTTGCAGCACCAAATGAGTGTTATGGCTTGGTAGCCCCTACAATCCAGCAGTTTGCAATGTAACAGGGCTTAGTACTTCAAGATTCTGGGTAGCAACTCAGGTGGTGTCTTTCTGGGAAATTGCTGCTGACTTATTATCATTCCCTGAGTATTAAAATAATGAAACTTAATTTTCTGTGAATTTGCATCTCATGGTTGACTCTTACCATTACTAAAGCTGAAGAGAGTGATAGGTGCCACAGAATCCATAAAAGAGAGACTCTGACTGAAGAATGAATATTCAATGAGATTTGAACTGAAGCTGAAAATACTCCCACAGCACAGGCATTCCTGATGTCTCTCTCATGTAGGTTGCCTGGCATTTACCAAGAGTAACTCGCCCTGTTCTTCAGTGAGAGCATGTGAAGTGTTTTATCTTGTCTCTCCGCCTGTTTGGGTTTTTTCCTCAAAGCTTCTGGAAATCTAAATTTTTCAGTATCCTTTTTTAGCATTCATACCCATTCAGCAGCTCCAGCCAAATTTATTTTGGGAGAAATAAAATGCACAGTTGGTGATGACTTTTTTTTCATCTAATTAAAAGTTAAAATGGTATATTGTTTATTTGGTCTCATCTCTGAAGTGCTTCATAATCTGTGAAGCATTGATCATCATAACTCATCCTTGGCCTCTTTTTGCTACTTATGATGATGCTAAGGACAGACCAAGGAGCACCCAACTCTGCTGCACTGGGTGTAATGCTGGTGGCATTTTGGTCCTGGAAGCGCTGTGGATGCATGTAGTTGTATGATGGCTTCTAAGGTCTGAAAGCATTAAATGAATGAGCATTAGATGTGTTTGTCTCCTGCATTGGTCAGGGCATGGCTTTCTGCTTGTTCTGCTGGAAAGACTCAAAGATCCAGGAGGGGCAGTTGTTTGTGAACTCCCTTTGCTGAAGGATGTGACTTTGGAAACTATCTAATGTGATTTAAATACGTTCGTTTCATTTCCCCCCCATGGGAGTTAGGGAGTTTTCTCACAAGACCATGGTGGACATCTCTGCCTGCGTTGCTGCTTACATAATGTCATTTAAAGGGAACTTTTAAAAGAAATCAAAATTTCCACTGCAGGCTGGATTATGTGGCTTAATGTTCCACCTTTTGGCTTGAAATCTTCACTGCTTAACTTGAAGAGTGTTTTGTTACTACTTCTTATGGTGGGGTCTTGTGGTGTCACTCTTCCTCAGTCAGCCCTTCCCCACTAGATCAGCAAAGAAAAGCTAAATACCATGGCTCTGGTGGTGAAGTGCATTTCCCATCAAGTGTTGCTGTAATTGTGCTGTGAACCTTTCTCTGTTCTAGTCTCTCCTCTTCAGTGCTTCTCCTGCACTTCTTTCAGTTGGCTTGTTCAAATACTGCACTGTTCAGTGGCCACTGTTCCAGGCTCACAGTGATGACAGTTCCCAGTGTTTGACACTGTGTAGATGTGTGCTGGGTGCCACTGGCCAACTTCCTAAACCATCACGTTTTCTCTCAAGTTATAAAAAATTACAACGTAATGAGCAGCAAGAGTCAGTGCTGAAGTCATCAAAAACCAGGTTACATCAAGCCACTCTACTGAAAGGCATCTCAGGTGGAGGCCTGGAGCAGCCCTTTGCCAAAGAGGTACTAGGGAATTGAGATTTCAAAGGGAAATTGGGATAGTCTGCTTGGTCATGGAATGCAAGAATCACAGAAATACTGTGCTAATGCACAAAGTTGAATTTTCAAAAGTGGTTTGAACAGTGAAAATGTTGGGAAAGGATGAGGAACTTTTTGGGAAAAGCTACAGAGTGAGGGACAAGTTTTGTATTGTAAGTGCTGTTACAGCCAAGGCTTAGTATAATATGTCTTGCTCTTCTACCTGATGGCTTAGATTCTTGACTAAGGTAATACAAGGTAGAAAGGACAGGGTTTACTCTGTAGCTGATAACTCGGGCAACTCAGCTAGGTCCAGTTAATTACAGGCGTTCAATGCAGTGTCAGTACAATCAGTTACAGGACTGTATGATTAAAATTTCCTTGGTAAGTGAGTGATGAGGGAAAATATCTTTACATTTGATATGTTTGGGTTTTTTTTAATCTCTGTCTGTTTCAATATATGCACTTTGCTTTCTCTTTCCAAATGGTTTAATTGTATTCTTGCGTTCGTAGCAGCATTGTTTTCACTTTGGAAAAATCTGGGTGAGAATTCACTGCTGCTTGTGAAAGGCTCCTTATGGGGAGAAAGGTCTGATCAAAGCTAGAAATCTGCTGCTTGGAAAGGAGGGGAAACCTGTTGCTGTAGATGCCTATAGATACTCTGAAATTTAATTTAGGTGTTAGAACATCTTTGGCCTAGAGCCAGCTAGAAATAGCAAAGCAATGCTGTCATTTCTGGATATAGCTACTACTCAGTTTATTTGTATACAGGATTTCAGGTACCTCTGTTCTTTCATACTTTATCCTTATGTGTTATTTAGTTTGTTCTTAAGATAAAACCCAAAACATTCTTCAGGTTTTTACAGTTTCAGAGTTCTGGAGACATAACCTGCCAGCTTGTCAGCACTGGGTGTCTGACACTGCCTGTGCTGTCAGATGTGTCAATTCCTTTAGTAACTGATTTTTATTAGTATTTTATTCTTAACAGGAAGATTTCAGAGAAAATCCTTTCTTCTGAGGTCTTCACTCCTGCCTAGGCCGTGAGCTGTTTACACCTTAAAGCATTTAAAAGCATCATGGCTGTGACAGTACCACTATGTTAAGCATTATTTCACTGATACATGTCTGTGAATGGGAAAAGCAGGAGCTACCACTCCCCAGGATGTGTTAATAGTTGCCTTGTTGCACCTTCTGGTTTGGCACAGGCAATTACAGAGCAATACACAGAGCAATATAGTACTCCCCCCCCATTTATTCAAATATATTACTAGGTACTTTATTCAGTGTTTCTGAGAGTTTATGGGATCCATTTAATTGCTCTTGCTTGCAAAGTTAGAAATTCTGTGGTGTATTCATTGCAGTGACTGTCACAAAGCTAGGCTCTTTTTTTAGTCCCAGCTAAATGAGAAGTAAACCAAAGTCTGCTGTGTCTTCTTTCCTTTTGGGGCTGGGATTTCATCATTTTCACATTCCTTTTAGAGTTTCCCTCTGCTCCATTGCCATTTGTTTTCACTAATTTCTTTACAATCTTTGCAGCAGCTCTTCATGGGAGTTTATTGTTGCAGTTTTGGTAAACTCCTAGAAATCTTCTGTGTGTTTTACAAGTTGCAATGGCAGAAACTGCTGAAGGGGACAAGGGCTTTGGTAGTGGTTTAGTTCAGAGGTTTCTAAAAGCTGTAGAAGCACAACAAATGATGGTGTGATGGTTTTCTTATGTTTTTGTAATGTTGTTTTAAAACCAGATAATGGCAGCTGTGAACATTTTTACAGGACAGTGCTTGGATGCTGTCTTCTCTTGTGACCTACTGAAGGTTTTCAGGATATTGTGCTTTGATAGTACAAAAAATTCATCCCATACTATCCCAGAAACATGCCTTGGGTCCATTGTAATCTTTCTCTCTCTTTTTTCCTTAGGAAATTTGCTACAAGACCCTATTGCTCCTACCAACTCCACATGTCAGCATTATGTCTGCAAAACGTGTAAAGGCAAGAAGATGATGATGAAACCGTCATGTAGCTGGTGCAAGGACTACGAACAGTTTGAGGAGAATAAGCAACTAAGCATCTTAGTGAACTGCTATAAGAAACTCTGTGAATACATAACGCAAACTCCACTGGCACGAGATATTATCCAGGCAGTTGATTGTTCTGCAGATCTTTTGGCTTTGCTCAAAGATGGATCGCCACTCCATGAAGAGACAGACAAATCTTCTGATACAGCCTTGGCTTTGTGTTTGACACATTCCCCAGTACCTTCAACCTCAGAACTCACAACTGATCCTCCAGCTAGTTTTACATCGATCCCTGAAAGCACACACAACATCGATCTTAGAGGTTCTGTTATCAATGGGTTGCCCAATTGTAATGGGCTTTCGGTAGATAAACTTGGAGTGAATATTCCTTCTCCTGAACATGCAAACACAATTGATGTCTGTAGTACTGGAGAGTATATAAAAACTGAGGACATATCCAGCAGCCTGCAGCCTGTGTGCGATACAGTTTCCACTAGTGACTTGTGTACGACAGGCATTGACATCTGCAGTTTCAGTGAAGACATAAAACCAGGGGGCTCACTTCTCCTTAGTGTTGAGGAAGTTCTCCGGAGCTTAGAGACCGTTTCAAATACTGAAGTCTGTGATTCTAATTTGCAGCCCAGCTTGGAAGCAAACATGACTAATGGCCCTTTCCTGCAGCTTTCTCCCCCTCCTCTTAGCCATAACATTTTCATGTCCACAGATGCTTCTCCTCATGGGATCTCCTGTACAGCAGCGACGCCCAAGGTAGTGAAGTTAAACAGAAAGCGGTCTCGATCAGAAAGCGACAGTGAGAAAGTTCAACCTCTACCCATTTCCAGCATCATCTGTGGCCCAACACTGGGAGCATCAGCTCCTGTAACAGTGAAACAGGAAAATAAAATGTCTTTGCAGCCTATTGCAACTGTACCTAACGGAGGCACCACTCCCAAAATAAGCAAAACTGTGCTCCTGTCTAACAAAAGCATGAAAAAGAATTTGGAACATGCCCCTAAGAAATCTCACCCAAAAGCCAAACCAGGGGTGCTGAAAACAAAAGACAAAGCGAAGGAGAAAGTTCCTAGCAGTAACGTTATGCCGGGAAGCCCAACAAAAACTGTGTACAAAAAGCCACAAGAAAAGAAAGGGTGTAAATGTGGTCGTGCCACCCAAAATCCAAGTGTTCTTACATGCCGTGGCCAACGCTGCCCTTGCTATTCTAACCGCAAAGCCTGCCTTGACTGCATATGCCGTGGCTGCCAAAACTCATACATGGCTAATGGGGAGAAGAAGCTGGAGGCATTTGCAGTGCCAGAAAAGGCCTTGGAGCAGACTAGGCTTACTTTGGGCATTAATGTGACAAGCATTGCGGTGCGCAATGCCAGCACAAGCACCAGTGTAATCAATGTGACAGGGTCACCAGTAACGACGTTTTTAGCTGCCAGTACACACGATGATAAAAGTTTGGATGAAGCTATAGACATGAGATATGACTGTTGAATCTTTCTTTTCCCTGCCATCAGTAGGGGAACTGCTACAGTTTTAAGGCAGCTATGGTTCTGTTTAACTTGCTGGAGCTCCTGCGTTTAGATCACTTGTATCAAGTGTTTTTCATTGCTATGTTATGTGTATTAGTGTCTGGGAAATAGTTGCAGAAAATGGAGGAGTTACCCTAAAACTGTTTTTAGTTCTTACAGCACCTCATAGTTTGAGATCAATTGCTGATGTAAATGATTTTATCACAAGATCTTTGGCAAGGAGTATATTAACCTCATTGTACTTGGTCATGCTTTGTGCTCAGTCAAAGCTTCTGCTTAAATGTAGAAAGTGGTATCTAGTTAGTCCATCTAAACTGTGCTAGATTATGGTGTAAATAATTATTGATTAGTTACTGTCACCATGACTAGAAAATAACCTGGTATTCCTGTAGGAGATACAGCCCTGAGCTGGAGAATACAGTCTGAAAGGGGTAGGTAATGTCTGAGTGTGAGAATTGGTTATCTACTCTGCAGAACAGCTTAAAAATAAAACAAGATTAGCACATATATTGAGAAATCTTATTGCCCAAAAAGCAGCTCAGGCTCCAGAGGAGGATCAGGAAGCTCAGTTGGTCAGATATGAATGGTGAGTCCCTGTTAACAACATCATCCTTTTTTCTTGACAGTTCTGCAGGTCATGTTCCTGACTGTTTGGCTGGGGTGAGAAAATTAACTTGCGCACAAAGAAGGCTCAAGTTTTAGTAGTACCATTCAGTGCCTGGGATACAGGGAGACTTCCACAGCAGTTATCCACAGTGGGGCGGGGGCATTGTGCGTCTGATGAAGTTTGTACCGTAAGAGACCTGCAACCTATCCTCTTGAGGGTAGTTCTTCATTGACAGGTGTCATCTCAGCTGGGTCAGAGGATCCATTGCTATCTAAGGTCAAGTATTTTGGATGTTTATTAGATAGAACAAGCTACAATAACTCACTCTACCCAGAATCTATCTCATTTTTTGTTGAAAGCAGCTTTCAAAGGTAGTGCTTTTCAACATGGGCTAAAGGGCTCCAAAATGGAAAAATCCCACAAAGTTGTCAAAGTGTTAAAATGAGAGTGTCTTTGTAGGAATTGAGCTTTATGCAAAAGAGTTTCTATCAGTGTAATCCCTGAATAAGAAGAGTACAAGCGGAAGAATTTAGTCTTGAATTTAGGGCTTTGTTAGCAGCCTAAAAAAGTAATTTTCCTTCGTGAAATTTCTCTTCTTTGGATGATACAGCACAAATGAAACATGGGCTGACTAGAACACAAAATATTACCTTCTGATTTAAAAGCTAATTCCTGTTTTGACAGCATGTTAAATAGTATGTGAATTTTTTGAGTTACTTTACTGCT
>JANHGB010057079.1:10827-28510 GCA_026283785.1 Coracopsis vasa
AGAAGTCACTGTGCCGGGCAGAGACCTGTGCATTCAGTTTTGTACCGATCGGACCACTTAGTCCCCAATTGCCTGTATCGCTCCTCAGGTAACATTACCTGCGCGGTTACGGCGACCCCCTTCATCACTCCTGCCTGTTTGTCCTTGCAGAAATCTAGAGGGACCTCCATTAGAGGCTCTTAGTTTATACGCTAGGAATATTTAGTCTGGGAATTACCTCTTTGCTCCGTGCAACAGCTTGTGGGAGGTATGTTGGTGATGTGGTTGGAGAACCAGGCCATGAATGGAGCATGAGGTGCCCTGGAGACTCCTGCCTCCTTTGGCACTGCAGCTGGGGATTGTTGTTGTTCAAGCAAGGTTGCTGAACCAGTGTCTGGGTTTTAACAGCACCAAGGTTTTGTGTGGGTGATGCAAAGCCACTAATGTTTTCTCATCTGTCCCTACCATAAGCTGCCTGTACAGCACCAGTGCAGCTTAAAATCTGATCCCCAGTGTCTTTACTGATGTTGCTAATGAGGTTACCAATTAATGGCACCTAATGGCCTGTTGTAGCAGTGGTTTTGGTGACAGAGACAGCTGTCCTCTGGGAACTGTGCTGAGACTGTATACTCATTTTGTATAAGCAAGTGAACAGCTGTTGCAGAAACATCGATGGGAGGGATTAGGTCACTCACTTCATCTCCCTTCCGCCCCAGGGCTATTCCTTGCAGTAGGCAGCAGGTGGAAGGAGTAAGCATCTTTAAGGGACAAAAGCCTTTGCTGGAGTGGCACCAAGAGCTCTAGACATAAAGCCACTGTGTCCCATTAGTAGCCTGCTGATCCATCCTGTTCCCCTGGCTTTCTGAAGTATTTTACCAATTAATTAAGACTTTGAAGCAATTTATTATTTGTTTAGAAGTTCTGTCACTGAGATGTGCTGATCTATGGTGTGGTATCCTCTTAGCACCCAATTGCAGTATGTCACTCTTGGCACATGCGTATCATGTCATTTACTGGAAAAGCTCCCTCTGCGAACACCCTTGCATCAGAGACTTGTGCGCATTTGGAATATAATTTTAAAACATACATTTAATTTCTCAGGCAGCACTTTGGGGTGCTGAGTTCTCATTATTTAAGCTTCACTTTAGTCTTAAGGTTACTTTTGGCGTACAGTAGTTGCATTTCATCAGTCTGAAAAAAGGTGGCATTATAGATCTACATTGCGTTCCCCTAGTGCTTGAATACCTTTAAAGTATAGCACACTTTATGTAATTGTTCATTTTTGGAACATGACAGGAATATTAAGGGTTAAAATTTAGTTAGCAGCTTGCCCATTTCTTTTCGCTGAACTGATGACAATACCAGATATTACAACTTAGAAAAAAAACCAAAACATACTAAACAGGACTGCCCTAGGAGTCATACTATTCATGTTAAAAGCCTCTACTGTCAAAAATATTTGAAGAAAATTAGTTGTTTTGTCCTGGCAACCTGATTTGGGAAAAAAAATCTTTTCATGCTCACCAAATTGCTATACTGATACAGAGAGCTGTCTGTTGTGAGATGAAAGTAAACCTGAGTTTTGTATGTATCCTCACTGCTAGGAACTGTCAGAAGCAAAGTTTCTGAGTGCTGAACTGTCAGAGTGGGGAGCTGAAGTCCGTTCCCTTAAAGTAGTCACCACGAGTAGCTGACTTTTCCAGATTACCTGGGAGACCTAAAAGGCAGTTCCCCAGCTAAGCAGTTAGCTTGGCATTGTAATCTCTGAAAAACCTTTGCAGTAACTGTTTACGGGTTGGCAGATACAATTATCTGATAAAATGCATGGAGAGTAGAAAAACATGAAGTGTTTAAGGGAAATATTTCAGTATTTGTACACTCAGTGGTCACTTGTGCTTCACCGAGTTGTCATCCTTCTATTTTTTGGCTTACCTTTGTGGTGTATTTACAATTTTTTGAACAACTGAAGAGATCTGTACACAGAAAGATTACCACCAGCCTCTGAATCACTCCTGAAGTTTTGTTGGTGTTTCTCAGTTAGGAGAAATCCTATTTTATAGCTGTCCTAATACTTACCTCTATGTTCAGTTTTACTTTCAGTAAAAGAATAACTTCACTTTAATGGGATGAATTTTCACACACTTTCATCCTTTTTCATGGTTAAGCTTGAAGTTCTTGGCAGTTACTTAAGCTTAAAAACTGCAATTTCTTAGAATTCACACAATTACAGAAGTCTGGTAGAAGTTCCGCATACCTAGATGAATCATCTAATGAGTCATCAAGAAGGAATAAACACGTTAAAAACACGTTAAAACTTTGATCATGAATGTGAGTTTAAACAAAAACTTCTGTTAAATTTGGCAGTTACGCTCCTTCCCTCTTTAGTTATCCTTAATATCCTACCTGGGCTTATTAGCTCTTAGCTACTTACTGGAGTTTGAAGTGGGTGAGTGAAATGTGCTGGAGATACAGAACTGTGGTGAGTGTTTAAAAACAAAAATAGACTGCAAAGTCAAAACTTAATTGTTTCTAATAGAAAACTAAACCACTAGAAAAGAGGCAGCATCCTTCAGGGAACATGGTTACAGCTGGTTATCAAAAAAAGAAGAATAGTTAGTGCTTCTTTTAGAATACAGACTTCTGAACAAACATTTTGAAATGGTCTAAGATCAGAAATTCTTTTAGAATTTTTGTTTTAAATTATTCTTTGATAAATTATAGTTAAATTCAATTTAATAAAAATACGCAGTTTGCTAAATTATTTTTTTGTTGTTCTTGTTAGAAATTGACCAAAATTGTTCACCTTTGACATGTGAACTGCCATCTCCCCACAGGTGTTATATGTGCTCTTCTTCTCTCTCTGTCCAATTCTAGCTTTGGTTCTCTCTGTCCAGTTCTAGCTTTGGTTCGATTGGAATTGTCCCATACTTTTCACTGAATATGATGCATTTAATGCCTGGGTTAATTGTTCCTGTGTTAAATATGCCAACTCAACATACTTTGTAGGCAGCATAAAGCATGAATTTGCATTCTTTACCAAAAATAAAGAAAAGGAAAAAAGGCCAGCTGTAACCAGACTGCTAATGATAGAAGCATTGTCTATTGTTTTAACAGGCTGAGGAGGCAGGTATTTGCTGGAGGGAGAGGCAGGTAGAGGGAGTAATGTGGCAGATGTGGTCTCCATGTAAGAACAGGTTTTTGTTTGGTTTCTTTCTGCTCTTCCCAGTCATACCAGGGCCATGTGTGTCCCTGAGCATATTCCTCATTGGTTTGGGTAATGCTCACTGCTGTGTGCATGCCTGAAAATTCCTATCTTGTCTTACTAAGGAAGCTATGGCTGCATGCTCAGTGGCATTTGAGTGTGCCTTTGCAACAAAGCTCCTGACCATGATCGCTGTGCTTCATTTCACACTGCAGTGTTTTGTCAGTGCATGAACCAGATTTCTTTGTGAAAGAAAAGTAACATTTGTTCCAGGCATGCACCTATTGGGTTGCAGCCAGAAGTGGGTGTCTAGTGCAGGGGATCAGGTTAGATCTAGCCTGAAATAAATATGGTGTGGAATCGTCTCCTTGGTGTCAACTGCTTTGCTCTGGAGACCTGGTGTTCCTTTGATACCCCATTTACTGAAGGAGATACAGCTCATGGTGTTTGGTTAGCTTGCAGCAACAGACTTCACAGATAATAAAATGTGACCTGTCTTGTGACCATTGTTGTTCATAATTGTTGTAAAAATATTTAAACACTTAAGAAAAAATATAATCAGGTTTTAGTGTGCTGAGGAGAAAGAGCATTCAGTCCTCAGTTAAGAAGTAACTCTTAACTGTGACGAGTAAACTGTAACCAGGGCTCTACCTGTCCTGTATTGCAAAATGGGGTCTTCTCTGCCATTCCTTCAGGGCTCTGAGTGCAGTTGATCTTAAGGCAGCTTTTTGAAATTGCCACTTGCTTCCCATGTCCAAGTTTAGTTTCAGTAGGAGACACAAGAGTCAGTCATCCACACTTCTGAAGAAAGATGAAAAAGAAAAGTTTCTGTCCTTCTCCAGTATGGAAAGAGCTTTAAATATTTATCTCAGAGAACACTGGCCAGGTTATTATCCTGTTCATGCTAAAGTGGCCTCTAAAGATATCTTTGAAGATATCTTGTCTGTCATGAAATAACCTTCAGTCCCATTTTACTACACTTAAAGGAAAGATGACAGACCTTCCCTTTGCAGTTTGACAAGTTGGATTTCACAACCCATTCTGTCCAACTGCTAGATCTTAATTTAATACAGCTAGTGATTCACAGCAGATGGTTACCTCACCTGAAAGGACCCAGTAGGATTGTCCTTTTGGGTAGGATCTTTTATTCTTATAATGGCACTCAGCCTTCACCATTATTGCTTATGGACAGAGATTTGGCTTTGGTGCTTTCCCAACATCTGGACTGGTCCAAGAGATGAAGAAGAAAGGGACTTCTGCTCCATATTGATTTGGCCTCTCTAGCTGTTTATTAGGTCTCTTGGACTCCTCTATCAAGACAGTTAGAGGACTTTTTCTCACCTACAGCTTTCCTAACATTCCCAAACTTTGTTGCTTAGTTTTAGTCTCTTATCTCAAATGACATATTGATTTGCCATTTTACTACACTTTATTCTCTTTATTTTCATGATGTATTTCCACAATTAGTTAGACATGTTGCTGCCATATCCTGACTTACTGGTTTAGTCCTTGTAGGATTTATTGTTCTAAATGTTCCAGAGAGAGGACTTAGCTGGAAATGGTGCTGGTGTGTGTATATTAAGATATCTGCCTTGATATAACTCTGATTTTTCCTGTCTCCATCTGCTGGTAAAAGACGAGATTTGCTGTACAAACATATAATGAGGAACAGAAACTATAAAATTCATATAATAAATATCCCTTTCACTGTTACAGACACTTTCCATTAGGAACTGGGTAGAAAAGATCAATTTATTTATTTTTAGGCTGCTTAATAGTAGCTATCAAACACTAATAGCTTTTGATCTGTTTTGGATTTGGATTTATACTGCATTGACAGGAATGAGTTTGTTGTTCAAATGGAGGTACTGATAACCTGGGAATTCAAATCGGTGTGCTGATGAAACTAGATTTGCTCATTTCTATGGGAGTAAGAGACATTCTGAAATGGTCATCCCTCTTTTTGAATATTAATATTTTTACAGTTACTGAGCAGGCAGATAATGGAAATAATGTATAACCAGATTTTTAATCTGACCATTGATTTTGACTTATTTCTGCAGACAGGTATAGAAAGCTCAAGTTATATATAAATTGCCATTGGTTCCTCCTAGCAGTTACTATACATAATTTTGCTATGTTGAATCCAAAGGGAGTAAACCACCTACGTACAATCATGTTAGGAGCTCATGAGGTATAAACTAATAAGGTGGGGGTTTATGTGCAAAATGTTTTGTTCATTCAGAGCACAATGTTTCAGTCAGCAAAAGACTTGGCTTCCTATCCAGGGGAATTGCCTCTTCAAGACTGCAGTAGGTGACACTAGTCAGCAAAGGTGTGGTGACACAAATGTGCTTTAACTCTGCTGTTCTCTGAACTGCTTGTACAAGAAAAATGTTATACTCCAGATTTTTGCATTAGAAGCAATCTTACATTTGTATGTGATTTATGTTATGTAATGAAATATTTAGGTTGATTGTTATTTCCATCTACTCCTAATGTTTTGTGGCTTTGAAGCTTTTACAACAAAGGATTTTATATATCTTACATTTTCCATAAAACCACCAACCAAGCCTTTACTTTTATTTTATATTTCAGTCTATCGTGTGTTTATAGGAGTATTCTTCAAACACTGTAAATATGCTGATAGTTATGTTCATTCATGAAGCAAGAGGCTATTTTATGAGGCCTGTTTTCCCCAAGAAATTTCAACATGAGATGGTGCAGGTATCCTCAAGCAAGGAATTGCAAGCACTTTTGTTTGAGTGGCTTTAATTTTAAAGGCTTGTATTAAATTTTTTTTTTCTCTACAAAGTAACTGTAAAAATGACAGCCTTTCATTTAATAGATCTTTTCACTCTCTTGACTAAGAGTTTTATCTGTTTACTTCACTGGCAAACTTCTTTCCCTCCTTTACTCCCACTAGCCCTGTAGATTCCACTTCGATGCAAGAGACATTCTCCTCAAGCATCCTTGTTCAAAGGGATCCTTAGGCCTTTCTGAGAGGTGCAGAACTCTCTATAGAAATCACTTGTGTCCATAATTTTTTTTTTTTTGTGTAGATATCTAAAAACTAACAACCAACCTTAATCTCAGAGTTCAAATGGAATTTGTGGGGCTGATAAGGAAAAGAAGCATTGATTTATTTGTATTCTAAGAACATAGGAAGATGTCTGAATAAATGTAAACCCAAGAGTACACAGGACACCCTGCAATGCAAAGGATGAAATTAAGTAGCTGCTCACTGGTAGAGATAGATTGAAACCATTCCAGCAGCTGTAAGGATGAATTGTGTTTTGGCAGTGCCCATCATTCTGCTGGCCAGAGAGGACCAGCAACAACTGGTTTAGGGTGGGGGCATATCTCAACGATGGCTGAAATGAGCAGCATGAAGCTTGGTCTAGAAGATTTAAGAGTGTAGGTCCAGTTTTTGAAGTGAAACATTCAGTGAGGCTTCCATTCCTAAGTCATTTTTGAACATGAGGCTTGGACTCTTGCCATGATGAATTAAAGTCCTAAAAATACCTCAGTGATTTATAAATATCCTCCTTACTATTCTGGAGTTGTTAGTGCACAAGTCACTTTGAAAGTGGCATCTAAGCCTCTCAGTCCTAGAGTTATCAAGAAGGAACTCAGTTAATATCTAGTCTGTCCAAGACAGGATTTAGTGAAACTATTCCTGACAGATATTTGCCTAACCTGGTCTCAAAATCCTCCCACAGCGTCCCCAGGCAAACTGTTAATGTACTTCACTATCCACGTGAATACTAAGTTTTTCCTAACGTCTAATGTAAATCTCCCATGCTGCGGTTTAAGCCTATAACTTGTCCTGTCCCTTGTGGACATTTCATAGCCTTTCAGACATCTGAATAGCATTATCATGTATTCCCTCATTTGTCTCTTTTAGCCTTAGTTGAGGCTAAAAAAAAGTCCCCTTAGGCACTGTGAAAATTTTTACCCAAAGCCAGCTTATAAAGTAGAGCTGCATTGTTAATGCCTTTATCAAATAGCAATTTCAGGATAAAAGTGTAGTGTAATGGCATATGGCAGGAAAGCTTGATACAACTGTGTCCACTTCAAAGACTTTATGATTTAAATGGAGATTTGAGGTTGTATCATTTGCCCAGCTTTTACTTATTGGGATGTCAGTACTGGGATATCAAAAGTCTCAGTGCGTAGCTACCTTATTCACATTACTAAGCTGGTGTGTTGCTTCTGCAGCTAAGGCTTACATCTTTGCACAGTGCTGTAAGTTGCCAGATGGGCTGAGCAGCTTACAGCAACTCAGCACCTTCTGCAGCACTGCAGGCTTTCTGAAACGAGGTCTACCTTGTTGCCTTATGCAGCACCAAACAGAACAAAGCTTGTCCTAGTCATGTCCAGGCACCACCAGATAAAGTTATGATGAAGTTTTACAAGCATTGATGTTAAATAATAGTACTGTCTTCCCCCAAAACAGTTTGCAGTCTGTGTAAACCTACCCTTTTTGTCTGACAAGATTTGGAAAGTTTGTACTCATTTTCTGGTCCTTCAATTAGGAGGCATGACAGAGACTTTGTACAGATTTTTCTGCCTTATATTTTTAGAAGTAGTAGCAATGTTTACTGTTTTATTCAGCTGCATGGAGAAATACAGCTTCAAGAGCACACCAACATCATGCCTACCTGCCTTTGGGTATCAGTGTTTGGGGAGGGAGGTAGGAGGACCATCAAAAGAGAGTGTTCTACACTATGACCACCAAAAGCAGCAAAATGAGTTATATTTTTCAGTTTCTTCTCTGAATGTATTCCTAATGTTTGCATGTGTCAGCTCTGCTGAGGTAACATCTCAGGTTTTAAATTAATATTGTTGTAATGTATTTCTCTTTAATTAAAAAAGAGAGCTCCCCCATAGGAAATTTCCTAAAGCAAAACTCATTAGTAATAAACGGATTAAATCACTTAAATCAGTTAATCAACACTGTAAACTTCTGAGTGTTTGGAGAGTGATGTGAGATAACACTGTCGTCATAATATGAGTGTTTGAAATCATTAGGGATCCCACCATGCCGTTTGGGTGCTGAGAAAATAATGATTGAAGATGGGCCCCCTTACAGAGCTCACATGTGAATTACTCTAAAGATTAAAGCTGCAGAGATCCGGATTTTATGTTGGACTCACCTCTAAGGCAATTTTTGTTAATAGTGGGAGAGTGGTGGGCCCTGCCAAGTGAATTCTTAATGATGCCGGTACCAGAACCTGTCACAATGCTACAGAATTTTTTGAGCTGGTTAGTGAAATTTTAGAGACTTTTCACGGGATGGGAGCTTTGCCACCTTCTCAGAGCAACTGTTCCCAGCTGATCTCTCTGAGGCTTTGACCTGTGGTGGAGACTGCACTGCAAATTCCTCATCTTCCTCCACTCTGAATCCTCCACTCTGTCACTTCGGTCAGGACTGTGGCAGTCCTCTCATCACACGTGCAGGAGTTCTGCTCTGATCCAACTGCCTCTTGGGATAAAGAGCACAATGTGCTGTGCAGATGGAAGGGACCATGGAGCTTTGGGCAGGGAACCTCTGTGAAGAGTTTGGACATACTGGAGCAGGACAGGACAAAACTGGTCTGGCTGGTAGCATATCAAAACATCCTAACTTGATATCATTTGGAATCCTGCACACTGGAGAAGTTGTGCTACAAAGGCACTGACATTTTCTCCATCACTGCTGGGAATGTGTCAGAGCTCCTCTGTGTCACCCCGGGGGGTTCTTCGAAGTCATTTGGATTATTTAGGTTCTTTCTATGAACTCTATGAAAAAAAAGTAAGTGGGCTGGAATAAAAATAGGGGCAGTGAGAAAAATAAATTATGTTTGTCCGCATCCAGCAAACTTACTGGAATGAGTTAGCAAGAATTTATGAGCAGAGGGACGGCAACTGGGAGTCATACATAATTATTGACTCTTAATTTCTCATCTTTTGCCTTTATTTGGTCATTGCAGCAATAACTCTGTGTGTTTTGTCACAAAAGGATCAATGTAAATCAGTTTTGTTCTGGCATGAATTACAGCAGCAGTAATGGCATTATCAAATGTGTTTAGTTTGGAGAGCCCTTATTGCTTAAAATACACATGAAGGTCAGGTGACACTGCTGCCTCCAGACTTCTAAATTAAAATCCTGTGTTGGAGTACAAGTAAATTGGCCATTCTTATTTTATTCTTTATATTCTTGATTGTGTTACAAAATACAGCCTGCTTGATAGATGCCTGCTGGGGGAAAAAAAAAAGTTCCAGTTCCTGCCCCTTCATTAGAATTGAATCCGTAGACAGTTGTAAAGCAAACAAACAAAATTCCTCCTTTGAATGGTCCCATTTAAAAGACAAAAACTGAATTGCACTGATTAATTTCAGTGACACTGGGGACTATTTCTGTTTAGAACTAGCTACCGTAGCACTATCACTTTTGAAAATCAGATGGTAGGTGTCCTCAGTTTTCTGTTACTTGTTCCAACCAGACACCTGTGTGCAAAAATCATAAATTTTAAAAACATCCCTTTCTTTTCTTCATCTTGTGATATGTCTTCGTGTAGTATATTTTCTAGCAGGTTTTGCAGGGGCAAATTGTTTGTAACAACTTCCTTTGTATTCATAATTACAGTCAGCTCTGTCACCTGTGAATTAAAACCTTTTATTAGATACCTTTATGAAATGATAGGTAGAGACTTACTGGGAGGGGAATAAGGCAATAAAAGAGCTGTTGCATTGTTATTAAGAGCTGCATAATGCATTTCTGTGCCATGTGTTTGGGACTGCTTCTGCCTTTGAATCTTGTTTGTGCATTTGAGGAAAGAAGCACAATACTTTCTGTTTTCCTTTTTAAATACTGGAGTGAAAGACTACTTTCTATCAAGAGGCCAAATGCCCTGGTTTGTCAAAATGAACTGCTTGAAAGGGTCCATATCATCCTTCTGACCATATGGCTTTCCTACAATACTGTTTCTGTCATTCACGGGGTGGATGACCTTCAGATCTCAGTGGGTCTTTAACTCCCTACTAAAAAATGAAAATGTATCCCTTGATTATCATAATTTATCTATTCATCCTGTCCTCCTTACTTTTCTCTTTTTATTTCTTTTCAGGATGGAGTAGGTGTAGATGAGAAGCTGTCTTTACGACGGGTAGCTGTCGTAGAAGATTTCTTTGACATTATCTATTCCATGCATGTTGAAACTGGGCCTAATGGAGAACAAATCAGAAAACATGCTGGACAAAAGAGAACGTATAAAGCAGTAAGTAAAACAACTAAAAGTGAACATCAGTTCTAGAAGCATGAACTGTTTGGGCTTAGTCACATGGCATGTGATTTGTGTGTTTCCAGCTGGATTAGTACTGTAACCCTCACCCTCAAATTTATTTCAGAGATCTTTCAATAATGCATGAAAACATGCTGTTTAGAAATCACATTTTATGTGTAATAAGGGCTAAATGTGTTGACTTCAATAGAGATTTTAGCGTTGGTACAAGCAGAGAATTTATCCTTTCTATGATGGTTTGACAATTTCTCTAATAACTGAATTAACAGTTATTAAATTGATGAAGTCTTAAAGAAGACTTAGGAGGTATTGCCAACTTTGCTAAATGAGGTGCTGTACTTCAGCAGATGAATGAATTTGCCTTATAGTTTATTGCTGCAGACTATTTATACTTAATGGTTTAATGGTATGAAAACCAGAAAGCTACTAGGTACAATGAGAAAAGTATTGCTGGCAGCTCTCACACCTGTATAAACCAGTGGAGTAGAGAGAAATTATTATTTCCAAGATTGTTAATTGCATGTTGTTGCTTGACCTAACCAGTTCAGCCTTAAAACAGCTATAAATAGCTTTGTGGTTAGTGGCACAAATAGAACACTTCTTTTTCTTATGGAGAGCTAATGAAACATTTACTGCGCTTTCCCAAGGTGCTTAAAATGTATGTGCTTGCCTGGATTTGGATGGCCAAACTTTCATGCACAGTGCTGTGATAGTGTCAGGTGCTCAGTAGTTGATCCTGACCCCCTGCCCAGCTGTTTCCAGCTGCTGAAGCACTGGGAACTCCCCCAGTGGCAAGGGCTCCCAGCCAGCCCCCATCTCACAGCCCTGGCCAGGGTGCAGGGCATCTGAGACACCTTTCCCCATGGCCCCAGCCGGATGAGGGTGGTGTGGGGCTGTGCACAGGGCCCTGAGATGACCTGTCTTCCTCAATACAATGTTCTTCACCTTAAAAACAATCTGCAGTCGTGTCAGTGTTTTTCCATTAGAGATCACCAAAATGTGGGGGTACTCCAGGTTTCTGATATTCACATCTTCAATTTTAGCTGTAATGGCTATTTTTCTATTACTGTATTTTTCAGGTATATAACAATCTTCAGTGTGTATCTATGAATCCCTTCACGCATGTTTTATTTATAGGCTATTTCAGATGCTTTTTGTGGGATAAGCTCTTGGCAAAATTTCTTATAATTTGTTCCCAGCGGTATTGACCTTAAGATAGATAGATGAAGACATCAGTCATCTGGGTGTGCTTCTGTAAGGCTTGGAGTGTTATTTCAGGGTGAGCAAACACAAACTGTCCAAATTAATTTCCATCTGTCACCTTCGCCATTTGATGCTTGGTCTTCACTTTTAGAAAGCATTAGAAAAGTAATACATTCATTGACCTTTGGCTTTCTATTTTGTTTTACCTCAGTAAGCTGTTTAAAGCGATAGGTCACAAACTTTGTAGAATAATATACAAGTATAAGGAATGTGGGCAACTATAAATACAATACTTCAAGTCATCATCTCACAAATACATGCCAAGTATTTACTACCTTAAGAATCCCATGATTCCAGGTCAGATAATTCGGCATGAAAGACAATAAGTGTATCTTCAAGGAGGAGAACTACTTGTTCAGATTTAATAGCCTACACTGTAGTTTCATTTGATGTCAACTTTTATTGCAATTGATATCTGAGCTTATGACGTTGTTATGAACAGAGGACAAGGATGCCCAAATGTAAGTTTGTGTCATTACCAGACTGAGCGATCTTTGTGCATTTATTTCATTGCATATTAGTTTACTAAGGGCATTGAGTCTCGTATTTTCCAAGGACAGGATTCACATATATAATTTTTAAAGACTTCCATAGATTAAAAAAAAGAAAAAAGAGTCCAGAACAAGCTAGTATCAACTCTTGATCTCTATCCTGACATGAGAAATAGGCTAAGTAAACAGGCTCTACCAGAGTAACTGGGTAAATCCACACTCCTTTACTGGACCTGCCCATGAAAATGCCTTCACTAAAAATTATGATCTGAAGTGTCAATCCGTTCCAGCAATCCACGCAATCTCTGTGGCATTGAAGGAGGAGAGAGGTGGTATCTTGGGTAACTGTCTCACAGAACATTAGACCCTAAAAGCTTTATAAATCAAACTGAAGTACTTTGGCGGGGTTTAATTTTATTAAGTGAATTGGGAACAAGATTAATTCAGTCTTATTTCTTTATTCACATGTCAAAAGTGAATCATCCTTGAGATCTGTGAATGTATTTATCATGCATAAGTATTCACCAAATAGTTTGAGTGAAGAATTTTTACAGGAAGGATGGTTCACAAACTGTATGCTACAACTGCTATTTGTTATTCGTGATTCCTGGCATGCTTCACATTGCTTGTGCTCTCTGACTGGATAACTGAAACATTTTAATGGAGAAATGATGGGGGAAAACCACCACAATTTTGGTACAAAATTGCCAAACTTCTGAAGTTTGTAAATATTGTCATGGATTTTCAGTACCTGAGTATTTCTTGAAAAAAAAAGTGGCATAGCCGTAAGAATTGCAACATACTGATTTCAAGTAATTAATTTGCTTGTGTATGAGTGAGTGTGTATTTTCAATAGTGAAACTGCTCCACTCAACATAAGAAGGACATGGAGCTGTTGGAGCAGGTCCAGAGGAGGGTCACAAGGATGATAAGGGGGCTGGAGCACCTCCTGTATAAACACAGGCTGAGCAAGTTGGGGCTGTTCAGCCTGGAGAAGAGAAGGCTGCGTGGAGGCCTCATGGCAGCCTTTCAGTATCTGAAGGGGACCTATAAGGGTGCTGGGGAGGGACTCTTCATGAGGGACTGTAGTGATAGGACAAGGGGTAGCAGGTTAAAACTTAAATGGGGGAAGTTTAGATTGGATATAAGGAGGAAGTTCTTTACTGTTAGGGTGGTGAGGCACTGGAATGGGTTGCCCAAAGCCGTGGTGAATGCTCCATCCCTGACGGTGTTCAAGGCCAGGTTGAACAGAGCTGTGGGTGACATGGTTTAGGGTGAAGCATCCCTGCAGTGTGAGGCAGGGAGGTTGGAACTAGATATCTTAAGGTCCTTTCCAACCCAAACCATTCCGTGATTCTATGGTTCTGTAGTTCTATGATTCTATGATTAGAAGGGTAATGAAATTGTCAAAGGTGACTTAATTAATTCCAGTTCATTTATATAGAGTAACAACTTGGAATAGGTAGAGTCTTTTTAATTTTTGATAGTTACCCCAGATGCTGGAGTACTAAAGTACATCAGTAGGTCTCTCTGAAAGTGTGTTCAGAACAGTTTACAAACTCAGTTAATCTGTAATCTGCACTGACTTGTTTATGTTAACTATATGTGGAAAGGAATGGCATTTTTACAACTGATTGATTTCTGTGGGACTTCCTACAGTGGTGCTGTACAGGAAGATAAATAGGATGTGGTGCTTGGTAGCTCTAAAAGAGCAGCTTATTGGAAGGGAGTCTTTATATTTTAATTGGGGCAGCAATGTACCGAACTAAAACTTTATGATTTCTTTGCAGAAACCCTATGGATTAATTAGGAAAGCATCTGTACTTCAATATTTAAGTTTAGAATAAGGTCCCATTTTCTTCTCTGCACACTAATAAATAAGAAGGGAGTTGTAGAATGTCCGTGTAGATGATGTGGGAGAGTAACCTTGAAAATACACAAAAAAGAGTGAGCTTCCCATTTAACTGACAGGTTTTGTGCTCATTTCTGGTGCCCTACTTGCATACAGCGTAAGGTTGATGGGCTGTGTGCCTTGACAGCGTAACTGTAGGTAGATCTACACTAGCAAAAAAAAAAAAAAAAAAAGCCTGGTTTATAGATATAAAATGAAACCAAGAACTTTAAATCGTGTCTGGAGTACACCAGGTTGAAGGCATACTTAATGTGATGTTTATAATCTCAGCTAGTTCCCCGGTTCCCAGGGAAGTTTACAAACAGGGAAAACGCTGAGGACCTTGATCTAGGAGATAATTTTCTCACAAAGGCCTCCCACATGAGGCCTGGCCAAGTCAGTTGCTCAGCACGGGCGCAGGTGACTAGGAAGGTTTGGAAGTTAACAGAATATGTTCCCTGGTGCCAAGGAAAGCAGTGGTGCCCAAAAAGGTCCGTGCTTGTCCTGGATTTCCCCAAGGTCCTCTGCCCTGCTCCACAGGAGGTGTGGTGAAATGTGCTGGTGCAAGAAATTGGTTTAGTGGTTGGTAGGAAGTACTGAGAATCCTTGTAGGGGTGACTGCTAGCACTCACTGCTACAGCTCAGTGTCCTATAGGAATTGCGTTGCTTAAGGAGAGTACTTTTTACTCTCTGTCCTAAAGAACTGATTTTTGTACAGGCATTCCACCCTGAAAGGAGAACTGTGGTGTCAAAGTGGAGACGGGGACACACAGGCGAGAAGTATTCAGGAAAAGAATCCATCTGTTGTACTGGGAAAGGTGTGCAACAAGAGCATAGTGGGCTTCCTGTGCCTTTGTAGAGCTGCATGTTTTGATGTAAACTATTCATCTGTGAGTAAAATTTAAATTTGAGTGCTGAGGGGCATATCAGAGGTGGGAGTAAGTGAGAAAAGTTGTGGCTACAGCAGCAGCGTAATGCAACAGGCTCAAGCTGTTAGGACAACTCTTTGTGATTCAGTGCAAACCAGGAAAAAAAACAGCCTTATTACATGTTTCCAGAAACTAAAATGATCTGTGGTGAGACTGAGGATGGAAAACACCTCTGCCTCCTTTCAGGCCTAGCTATGGGCACACTTAGGCCTGATTTAGTGATCAAGCCCTATATTAGAGAGTAGATTTTATTTTCTGTATTTTCTTTAATATTCTTTAAGAAGATGTTAGACTTTCATTCATTGAAGCAATAGAGTAAGTGTGTCACCTGTGTATGTTATGTCTGAACAAAGTTTCCCAGAGCTAAGTGCATCATTTACCTGAGAATGATTTGTGTAAGTCTCGTAGCCACCTTAAACATCTAAAATTCTGTGTGCATATTCATTGAATATTTTTACCTGTGAAGGATGATCTAATATCTGCCTGTTGAGCCTGCATAGCTGCCGTGCAAAGCCTTGAAACATTACAGCAGTGAACTTGAGTTGTGAGTGAGGCTTGTGATATCTGAGCAGGAGAAATGGGTCAGTTAATAAAACTCCCGACCCATGAAAGGAAAAAGAGCACTGGGCTGATGAGCTGAAAGAGGAGCAGGCTTGTAAAACATGGGGGAGATATTGATGTGTCAAGGGAAAGTATCTGATCAGATAGGTAGTACATAAATATAGAACATCTGATGCATTACTGGAGTCTGTTAGATGTGGGGCAATATCTGGGGTCCTGTGCTTCATCCAGCGGTTGCAGTAATAAACGTTTCTGGGTTTGGGATCAGGGTATTGAGTAGCCGCCTTCTTTCCTGTCACCCTAAGGAAAAACCTTCCTCTTATTGTGAAACATGGCGTGACTTTTCCTCTCCTAAACAGGAATGTGCTTGTGAGTCCCCCTGAGTATCACAGTGAATGTGTTTTCCTTGGGAAAGAATTTTTTGACAGGTCTCACTCTGAAATAACGTCATCTTAATAACATTACAACTTCCCTGATCAAATAGGGCTAAAGCAGGTTTGAGGCCTGGCTGGTTTCCATCCAAGGCAGACCTTGTCCTTGGGGAAGCAGAAGAATGCAAGGTTTGTGCAGGATTTTAACACACTTAAATCCTTGCATCCTTGCATCCATTGGCTGCTTTGACATGCCTGTGTGCATGTCAAAGCAGCCAAGCCCCATGCACGTTTACTCTCTGGACTTGTTCTTACTTCTTTGCAAAGGGCAAGTATTGAGTGTCCTGGCAGTGGTCCCACTAGCAGGTGTTCCCCATTGCTTCCCTCACAGAAAGAAGCTTCTGCTACTTGGGGAGGGAAAGAAAGGGAGCTGTGAAATAAGTTTAGCATGAGAAGGAACAGCATTTCCCCCTGTATAGCAGGGTAGCAAGCTCTTGATAAAACTCCCAGCAGTAAGATATCTGCTTTCCTATGTCAGCCTTCTATTCTGACCTCTTGCTGAGGAAAGGAGAGGACTTTCCTTGGCTGGCTTGCCCTCCTGTCATCAAGAAACCAAAATCATCTTCCCTCCATAACCCTCCTTAATTAAAAAAATATACACACAACAATGACAGAAAAAAATCTCTATTCCGACACATTGTATCTTCCAGACTACACATACATTCTCCATGTTAATTCTTTAGGGGTTAATAGGTTCACTTGCAAAATTTCACTCCCTCTCCTCACACTTGTCTTTCCCGCTCTGCCATATGTGTCCTAAAATCTGCCTTTCAGTTTAGAGCTTCTTAATTTTCCAAATAAAAATGTAGCTCTGAAAGCTACATCATCACAACATCCTGTACTTAAATCATCTGAATACTGGAGAGCGTAAAGGAAACTGTGCCCATCTTCTCTACCTTCAGCGAAGGAGTAGGAATGCAATATGCTCTCATAGACAGCTAGGACATGCAACATAGCTCCAGTGTAAATCAGATTACATGTCCAGATACTGGATTACTTGTCTTGTAGTAGTTGGGCTCTTCATGGGATCCAGTGAAGCCTTTGTTTTTGGGCAATGTTTTGGATGGGTTGATATATGTCAAAATCTATTATATCATATACTTGTGAAATAAGATCATAAAAGTTTTGACTCTGAAGTGCTGAAGACGACTATTTTCTTCTGAGTTCAGAGTTAAAATGAAATATGTGTAGGTGCGCATGTGACTGTATTCTGAGGAAATGTTTGCTTCTTATCCTGTAACTTCTGAAGCTAAAACAAACCCTGTAGAATTTTTGCACACTTTGCTTAATGCTCCATCTGTCTAGTTTCTTCTTCATATAACTTATTTCCCTTTACAATATAAAACACGTTCATCTGTAAGAGGCATACCTAGTACACAAAACCTAAATACCAGCCTGCTAGAATCTGCTTATTTTCTGATTTGTCTGTTATACAGAATACAGCCAGATAAAAGGTAACATGTTTCTATAGGACCGCATAGCAGCCTTCCAATATCTGAAGGGGGCCTACAAGGATTCTGAAGACGGACTCTTCATCAGGGACTGTAGCAACAGGACAAGTGGTAACAGCTTCAAACTAAAACAGGGGAAGTTCAGGTTAGATATAAGGAAGAAGTTCTTTACTGTGAGGGTGGTGAGGCACTGGAACAG
>JANHGB010057079.1:31656-48225 GCA_026283785.1 Coracopsis vasa
CAGAAAGTCCTTGGTCAGACTAAACATTACTAAGCAGCAACTAAAAACATCGGTGTTATCAGCGCTGTTCCCAGGCTCAAAGTCAAAAACACAGCACTGCACTAGTTACTAAGAAGGAGAAAAATGACTGCTACTGCTGAACCCAGGACACATATTTAAGATCCACCAAAGGACTTATGAAACAGAGCTAAACCTGCTAGAAAGCTTTATGATGCCATTTGATTTGTCAGAAATTTTAAAATAACCTGAAGAAAATGAAGGAATTTCCATTAACACTGGTTCACTGCCTTAGGGATCCAAGATCCTTCATACTAAGGCTGAGTTGCAGCTCTGGAACTGACATATGGGAGTTCAACATTTGAGAAGATGTATTTGCTATCATTTAAGTTCTAATAAGCTCTTTTCTCTGATGACTACATACAGTGTGTAGAGGAAAAAAACTATTTAATACAAGAAGATATCCTAAAGCAAAATCATCATTTTCTGTAACCTGACACAGACATGACTTCTCTAGTGTATTCTGGGAGACACTTCGTATGTGTGGTCCCAGTTCTAATTAACACCACTGGCAATTACTGATTCTAATCTCACTGTACTATTTTAGCTCAAGACCTGCTTATTTATTTTTTCCTTTTTTGTTTCCCAAATTAATTAGCAGTTGCTGCTGTCTTGCCAATGGACCACATTTTCATTTGCTGCTGCTTCATCATCTGCATACAAAGCTTTGAACTCCAGTGATATGGTTGTGCTGACATTTCACACTGGTTCTGGATGAAATTATATATTTTACAGGGTTTTATTTATTTTAAATAAATCACCTGCATGGAGTTACTATGGCTTGGGTTCTGCCTCTTTAATATAAATAAAGCCTTAAATATCTAGAGCTAATTTAAAGCAAATAAAGCATTTAGATCTCCTCAGATGAAGAAGTTTTAAAGTCCTTTAAGACTGCTATTATGTCTTAAATCACCCATCATAAGAAAGATATCCAGTATCAGTATCTTAGCAGATTAACATTTTCTAGTCTATTTTTAATATTCCCTTAAGTAAAAAAAAAAAACCACAAAAAACCAAATCCCAAATTCCTTATTCCTTCCATTTTGCACTTGTTACCTTGACCAGTTGAGTTTAGATAGAATGAAAGGAGCTGAGGTCTACATGTGAAAAATATACTTTAATATCTCACAAGACAAAGATCTAAATTTTGTGGGAGAAAAGCATTTAGAACAACAATATGAAACTGAATTATGTCTGTAGGGCAAAAACAGATCATTCCCTTTCTAAGCACTGCAATAGTAGATACAAATAGAAATAGAATTATACTGTCTAATAGAGTAAAGAGGAAAACAATCATAACAAACATATTGTCAGAGACGCATATGTGAATTTCCTATATAAGCAATTAACAAATGTGTGTCTGCAGAAATATAGATGTATATATGTGTAACAAAATGTAGGTATAGCTATACATATCCATGTTTAAAATAAACCAAAAAAAAGCAGCTGATTATTTTCTAGGTACTTACATGCCCTTTAAAAAATGTATTATCTGGCAAGAAGAACTGTATTTGCTCTAACAGTCAGTTATGGTACATAGGCACAATATTGTCCTCATTTCTTTCATATTGATGCTTTTCTATTATTTTAGGGTTTTGTAATTTAAATCCATCTATAATAAACTTATTTGTGTTTTGCTTAGCAGTCTAAAAAGTTATTAACAATATATATTAGTTAATTGAAAATTTCTTCCAGTTTAGCTTACCACTTCCAGAGCATTATGAGGTGAAGTAATGTACCAGCCCCAAAATAATACAAATATTAAATTATTAACATTCAAATTAAGCAGGAGTAAATGAAACTAAGGAACAAAATTATAATATTGTATTCCTGATTTTGTTAGGATCATGTCTTTATTCCCAAATAAGAAAACATTTTGTGGGAACATTTCTAGAAGAGGCAGGAGGCCACGACTACATGGAACTAATGAAAGAAGACCTTGGAGCACAGGGGGACATGAATGGAGGTGAACCCGGATTGAGGAGGAAGTAGCAAGAAGAATGTGCTGAATCATCATGACTAGCTGGGGTCGCGTGGACAATAACTTATAGCCAATGAGATGGACAATGTAAGCGTGTGCACAGATAAGAACAACCAATTAGCTTTTGCCCAGTAGAACTTCCTTGTCAACCAAAAGATATATAAACGAGCTTGTAGAATAAACGAGGTCTTCGATCTTTCTTCGGAGTCTGTGTCATAAATCCCCTCACCTACCCTTATCATATAAACCCATAGCAGCCAATTGGCTTGACACAGGACTACTGTGGAGGGGACAGTGGAGAGGAGAAGAAGCTACACAGCAATTCAGGCACATCAAGGCTGTCCTTGGATAGGATGCAGACAAGTTTGGTCTGTGCCCACAACATTCATAAATATCAGCGCAAGAGGTTTGAACACCATGGTATACAAAAAAGCTAATTTATTTATTTATTTTTTCTTCCTTGGAGGCCTGTAGCTGTGAATAAATTTTGTACAAGGCAGACTAGTTTTACAGATGGCTGTATTCAGAGAGCAGCACCAATAGTACTCCTAAAAACTCTGAAACATAGCTCTAATTTGTAATACGTGGAATCTTTTCTATGGAATATGCAGTTCCACAATATAAAGATTTTCTTGCTGCAGGTTCAGTATGAGCTGTCTAACTTGCAGCTTCACTATTCATGCTGAATTTACCAGCCTTTCTATGTACACAACCTAGGAAATGTTTGAGGTTAAAAGATACCTTAAAAAAAAATTTGCTATGGATTATGCTTGATCATATAAATCGCAAAGCAGGTGAAGCAAGTTCCTGGAGATTTGCCTTTTGCAGGGGTATAACCACTACAGGACTGCTTCATAGCAAATAGCTTGGAATAAAGGGATCAGTTCTGTTGTTTCCAAGAAGAAATGAACAAACAAACTTAATCAAAGGAAGGTTGTTCAGCAGAGGTGGAGGCTGCAATCCTTATGGTGTGTCTTATGCATCTGGCAACTGTGTATAAGTATCTTCATATATGTACTTCTTAGACAAGTAGGGTAAATACTTCCACTCAGTTTTGCACATGCATTTTTTATACGTATGTGTTTAAGAAGTATGGAGTTTTTAGGCATAGCATACGTCTTACAAGTATGTCCTTCCCTTCTGGGAAGCAGTTTGAATCTAGCAAGGTTGTGTAGGCCGTCAGAAACGACATGAAATACAGTTGGGGCAACTGAGTTGAAACATATATCTCCACTGAAAAGAATTAGACAGTTCACATGCACTTTCTTTGGGTTTTTTTTTACACAGGTTAGAATTCTTAATCTACGTTTGAGATTTCTATGGAAACTGCAGATGGAATCTGGGGGTGGTGGTGTCAGTTTACATTGATTTATGTTAATTTCCCTATACTGTTAAAATTATTCAAGATTAATCAGCACTTTTCAGCAACAGCAGTGCTTGCACCCAGGGTTTGCATTACATCCTGAAATTAGTAGTCTTTCTAGGGAGAATGTGCAGTGCTCATGCAATCAAGGTTATGATTAGTCTCTGCATTATCAAAACTCTTTCAACAGCTACATTTTTTCAGGGCATTGGGTAGAATATCCTTTTTTATGTAATCTTGAAGAACATGCAGAAACAAACATGAAATATGCATAGAACTGCTTCTTATATTTAATACACCAGAAACAAGGACTATGCATAATTTAAAATGTTGACTCATCGATGTCTGGCATAAAACTGTAAGTAACAGTTTGGGCTGTATTTAACACTGAAAAGTTACTCAAAGCTTATGTTGTACTGCGTTGTAAAACTGGTGCTTTAAAAGCTAATTGTGAACTTAGTAAGGTTGGAATGCCAATGCAAAAATACTAAAAATACTCAGTGAGGCTACAGACTTTCAAAGTTTAGAAAGTTTAGTCAATACCTTTTCTCCCTCTGGAGAGCAGAATACATGTGTTGTTATTTTTACTTTGTTTCATAGGTCCTACTCCACTGGTTTAGAACAGACAGCAGTGAAGCAGAACACATGAACTTCTGGCATTCCTGTTCTGTTTCTCAGCTACTCATCCTAACCAGGAAAAATGCCTGACAACACAAATTGACCGTTGCCAATATGGTGGTGTGATGAAGCATAAATCCACAAAAAAGGACAAAACTCTTACTGTGGAATGTAGAACTGGACTCATACAAGTTCTTGTGGCAGGTTCTTATAATTTGAAACACGAAACTGTACTAAAAGTGTTTTCAGGGAAGTTTAATTACAGATTTTACTTTATTAAAGCTCTGTATTATTCCTGTAGAAATATACCTCAAAGGAGCTATTCTAACCCCCGTCATGGGCAGAGACACCTCACACTAAACAATGTCATCCAAGGCTCTCTCCAGCCTGGCCTTGAACACTGCCAGGGATGGAGCATTCACAACTTCCCTGAGCAACACATTCCGGTGCCTCACCACCCCCACAGTAAAGGACTTCTTCCTTATATCCAATCTAAACTTCCCCTGTTTAAGTTTGAACCCGTTGCCCCTAGTCCTATCACTACAGTCCCTAATGAAAAGTCCCTCCCCAGCATCCCTATAGCCCCCCTTCAGATACTGGAAGGCTGCTATGAGATCTCCACGCAGCCTTCTCTTCTCCAGGCTGAACAAATATCGCCTTAGGTTGGTATATTGCCTCAGAAGCTTACAGAGCAATACTTGTGGATACTTGATTTTTAATCCATGAGTGGATGCATGAACTTCAGTGGGACTGAAACAAGTGAAGTTAAACATGTATGTGAACATATGCTGGACTGTTTTGCTTTTATAAATGGGAACAAAATATTTGATTGGGACTTTTACTTTTTGCCCTCTGCTGTCATCCCTAGTAGATGCTCTGTCGTTAGACTTGAGGGATAGATCATATTAAAAATGTATGAGACAGAATAAATTTGAAGTGATTCTTGTGGTATTATTACTTTAGTTTGCCATTGACTGTCATTTGAACATACTCAGAACTTGAAGCTTTATCATTTTCATTGATGCTTCCTTAAACACAGTAGCAGTGTAAGGGTGACATCATGTCAAGGGAATTTGATCATGGATTTTTCTTAGATCAAGTTGCTATTTGGAAATATCTTACTGTGGGTGGTCATCATGGGATTACCAACCTTGCTTGGGAAAGGCAGAGGATTCAGGCAGGGAATGTGGAGAGGTCTCATCAACCAAATTTGAATAACAAGGACTTGCTCTGTGGTCTCTAGGTACTAGCCTTCTTTTGTGAAATACTATGGAAACAGTTAAGAGACTGCGGTAATGGAGAATCTTCATGCACTTGTCAGATTATCATACCACATAAACAGTGTGTTTTCCTTGATCTTCTTTATGTACTCTGCTTGTTTGCTTATATACACAAAGATTTAGCATGATTACACTCCACACCAGGTGTCAGTGAAACAAACGGGAGCAAGTGAACTGAACGTATAATGTGAACAGCATCTTCTGACACATCTCCAAAACTTTTATTTGCAGGATGAAAGCTCTATAGAAAGTGATGAGTTTGATATGAGTGACTCGACCAGGATGTCAGCTGTGAACTCTGACCTCAGTTCAAATCTGGAAGAGAGAATGCAAAGTCCTCAGAACCTCCAGGGCCAGCAGGATGGTAAGGCTCTCGTTTCATACAGCAAATGCAGTGTTGCCTTGTCTTTATTCCATTCTATGCCTTCATTTAGTACCTACTGTGCCCTTTTCTTCATAGTGTGTTTCATTAGGTAATTTGAAATATATGTTCCCTATATCTCAGCATGAAGAGGATGAAGTTGGGGTTTTTTTTGAGGTTAATTTTTTTGTTGCTTAGGTAACGAGTGAATGCTTAGACCACTATATGTGAAGTATTATTATTTTACTATTTTTATTTATTTAGTGTGACCGTACACAGGCATAAAAGGAAATGAAACTCAAACCTTTCTGAGGCAACCTGGGAGGCTGAGAAAGTTGTTTTTACTTGTTGAAATGATGGAGGGGGATGACAGAAGTATGGTTATTTAAGAGCTAGGAACTGGGATGTGATATTCAGAAGACAGGATGAAAACCACTAACTCTCATAGGGAAAAAGAGGTAAAAGAAGAGAAAACAGAATGAGTCACATTGTAAATTTGAATGTTAATTATTTCTAGGTTAGTTACAACACAAAGCTAATTTGCTGATGAAAAAGGTGGAAGATGTACTTTGCATAGAAGATGCATAGATGTGAACTCTTTGATTTCAGCCCTTGTTAGAGAACAAGCTAGATGAGCCTGGTTAGGAATGAACTTTCTCCTTGGCTATGGAGCTCATAAAGAGCCTGTCTACTACAGACTGCAGCAGTGGCTCATAAACAGTATGTGAATGTGCAAGACTGAAAATGCAGGTCTATTCTATTGCTATTAGAAACAATATATTGGTATTCTGTACTTGTTACTGTACAGTTTTCTGATCATGTATGCCAATTCAGAAGTGCTTCTTATATTTCTCCTGAACACTAAGTATATGGGATTTGGCAGTTAAGCTGGATTCTTTCCTCTTTATGCATCGTAGTTAATTGCTAGCTGGTAAGCTATTTAGGTGAGGATGGGTGTGCTGTGTAGTAGTCAATAGGATGTGGTAATGGGTAGGACCTTTAATTGTGTTGCTCTCCAGAAAAATAAAGGAGGAGGATGTCTACGATAATTTGGCAGGCCAGATTCTAACCACAGCTGCCCTTCATCTGAATGTCCTCAAGCTATCACAAAATTTGTGCAACTTTTGAATTCATTTCTGTCTATGTATATGCACTAAAGGAGGATTTATGATGCACAAAATATAGGGAAAGACAGTTCACTTTCCTATGGAAGTTCGAGTTTTCAGGGCTAATATATTATAATAATACTGCTAAGTTAGAGGTTTCAGGGATACTTTGGAAAATGCCATTTTTATGTATCTGTCTTTCAGTGCAAAACTGCGCTTTAGAGGTTTTTTGCTTACCTGTGTACTCGATCTGTTTCACAGATACGGTGTTTCATAATAGTAATTGTGTGCATGTATATGTCTGAAATAAAAATGATAGCTCAGGACAGTAACCTATGAAGAAGTGCCTGTCATACATGTCTTAATTCCTGCCACAACCAGATTCATGTGCCACATCTAAGCATATTAGAACATGAATGTGAATGATAAAATGCTGCAAATCTGTTACTTGCTATTTAAAATGCATGGGAAATAAATGCACTGTGATCTTTGAACTGCAGGTAGTGTGAGCTTACAGGATTGCTTTATCTCTCCCAGCTTTCCTTCCCTTCCTCCCAGATGGTACTTGCTTACCTTCCTGAGGCAATCCTATTTTTTGCTGCATCTTCTAGCTAAAGCATCTGCTGATAGAGGAAATTGGAAATAGCAGCTCTTCCTGCTTCATAGCTTTCCTGTGCTAGCTGTTGTCAGGTATGAAGCCTGAGTGTGGCTAGTTATAGCAACGCTGCGTTTTCAGATGTGGGAAAAGAGGCTGAAGGAGGAGCAGAAAGACATTAGAGAAGCTGGGGAATAGGAGGAGAAGAAGAATGATAAGAGAGAGCAGGAAAGATGGGAAGAAAATAATGAACACAGGGATAAAGGGTTGGAAGCAGGAACAGGAAGGGAAGAAGACAAAAGGCAACATAAGTGGACTTAACAGTACAATCTCTTTTGCCATCACAGTTTTCACTGTAAAATGTTACAAATTTAATACTTAATTATAGTGCATACACACCAAAATCATTACCAAAGTGTTAATTTGTGTGTCTAAAGTGATTCCTTCCCCCCTCCCTCAAGCATTCTACATGTCCATGGGAGTTTATGTCAGCCACCACATTCACTCTACAGATAAAGACACTTGGCATTTCGCTCATCTGAAATGTCTTTGCTGAATTCTGGCAGGTGAAAACTTACTGCTGTGTAAGGTTGGGAATGGTGTCTGTGGTGGAATGGGACAGCACAGGTCTGCCGATGCCCCCAGCATGCCCTCGCTGGGAAACTGATTTGCTAACAAGAATCATTAGGAAAACTGCTGCCCAGGGTGGATTAGTGACAGCTCCAGGGTACCTTAAGGTGATGTGTTCTATCGCTTTGCTTACCTGGCTTTCCATGTGAGATGGCGTTTTGGGACATCTATTGGTTTTGACTTTTTTTTTTTTCCTGTGGATTTCAGCTGGTTTGGTGCTAGGATATAAACAGAGTCTGTGGGCCCTGGAGGAATGTAATAGTGAGCTGAGCCACATCAGTAAGGGATAGATGAAGGCTCCCATTCCAGTTCAGCTTACCAGAGCATAGTGGAATGCTGACACTACCTGTGTAAAAGGAGTAAGATGCTTTGCCCTTGGGGAAACCCTCTTCCCTTGGGACTACACTTGCATGGTATTTAGACAAGCATTTGGCTTTGGGACTTCATTGCAGAGCTCATATTTGAAAATTTGATCTGAGATTTCTTAATATCTTCCAGTCTAGTACTGTGTGTTCTGTTTCTCATAGTTAGATTGTTTAAACCTAAATGGAATAAAAGTAAATATGAGAGCAGCACACAATATCGGCTGAAAGCAATAAACTTCTTCACCCAGAAATGTCACAGTAGGTAGGAAAAATGCTGAGAAGGAGAACGTACAGAGGGAAGGTGTGTGGTTACTTGCAGTAGGTGGATGCTGGTACTTCACAGAAGTCCAGGGCTCTGCAAATGTACTGAGACTTCATGACATTCTCTCTATAAAGTATATTAGGTTAAAAAGGAACAAGGAATTGAGGAGAAAATGAAAAGTGGGGAGAGTGGGTGAATTGTATGCATAGTATTGAAGTTGCCACAGTACTAGGAAGAACAGTTCCCACTTTAAATTAGCCTTTGTATGCTTTTAAATAACAAGGCCTTGAGTCACACCTGTTGGTGAATGGCTGAAAACAGCATCCTGAGCACCTGCAGGGCTGCAGTGGTGGGGGAGGAATTGGAAAAGAGCTGCTGCTCTTCTCTGGGGAGTTAGGAAAGGAAAGCAGCTCTAACTTGAATCAGTTCATTCTGCAGTTGGGAATGGGGTGCAGCTATCTGCTTACTAGCCCCTCAGAGATGCTTTTCCTAGCAGCCATGGGATGATTGGGCTGCAAATTGCTGGTGTGTTTCTCTCTTTTGCACCCTCTCCTCTTGCTTGCCCCTATTTTCTTGCTTCCCTATGTATGCTACAGCTCCCTTGTCGTAAGCTGGTTCATTGGAGCCCTGCTGCATGCCAGTCATCTGCAGGCAAAGCTCCCACTTGAGAGCTGTCTCTAATTCTTTCTCTTAATAACGCTCTAGGGACTCTGATGTTGCTGGATCAAATCCTTTTGCCCTTGTCTCAGACCACAGACAGCAGGCAAGGCTGGCAAACTGAGTTGGAAAGAAGGAGCTTGTCTTTTCTTTTTAATTAATGCTTTAACCTGTGCAAAACTGATGTTTGTAGTAAAAACTGACCTCTAGATAGGTCTGTCAGAGAGGCAACAAACAAGAGCTTCTACCCTGAGGGAAAACGGGAATCTTGTTGCCCTTGCCTGTTAGCTGGTGCCCTGTGCAGAAGAGCTGAATGTGTTTGCTCCCTCGCTGTGTTGGTTCATTAGTTACCAAGACACCAGAGAGGTGTAGGGGATGCTCTGATTAGAGGAAATTAAGAACATGCGCAGCTCTAGATGTAACAAGAGTTAGCTATAAATTTTGTGTTGATCCTTTTTTTGTTCTTTTTCACTATGTGAGCTATCAAATAAAAACCAGGGATGAGACTATTTGTCTCTAACTCAGTGTGAGATGCAGAATTCATTTATTTTCAGTATCTCTTAGTACTGAGATACACCAAAATATAGCCATGCTTTGTCTGGGTTTTGATGGGGATACTATGTTCTCTTCAATCTAGTTTTTAGAAAATGATAGTTACATGTTTCTACATATTTATATGGAACTCCCCCTCACAAGCACTATATGGGGACTGTGATTATAGCAGCTTTATATGACAAAATATGTCATGATTCAACTCTTACAGGGTTTGTGCTATTACCTTAGAGGTGGAGTTTATGAATAAGCTTTTCCTGATTGTATTTTTTTTCAATTTATAGAAAATTTAGCAAAGTACTGTAATGTAATTGAGGATTATGCCTTCAAATAGTTTGTGGTCATTTGAATGGTACTGGTTCTTTTTCCACAGCACATTCTAGTTGCCAGGCTTTTCACAATATAGATGTTCATGTTAACTATTCCCTTCTCTCATTTTGTGTTTGTGGTAGATACAAGTATTGGAGTCGGTCATCTAAATACCTGTTTTCTGCATCTAAGCTATAGTATTTACTCAACAGCTTCATCTGAAACAAGTAAAAGTAGAGGATTAAGTTGTCAAAGCTGTGTCTGCAAGGGTGCAGTTTGCTGTATCCATACTTGCTGTTGGTTTTTTCCTGCTGAACTGAGTCCAAGCCAAGTGTTTAATCCATTTTACCATTCTCAACTGGTTGAACTGTCATACTTCTTCTGCTTTTGTCTTTATTCCACTAAAACCTGCATTCCCTGTCTTAAAACACTGACTTTTCTTTTCCCACAAAGTAATTTAAGTGTATCAGTTCGAACACCAACTGCAGGCCAAAATGAAGACAGATTGCTGAAGGAGCATGTTGGAGTAAATCATCTCTGCTGTTGCCCATGTTTTGGCCCTGCTCTTGATGTTGAGTAAAGCTAGTGGTAACAAAGCCAACATAAGAGCAGATGATTCCCAGTGCTAAACCCATGGCAACCTTTTTGCTGCTAATTAAGAATTTTCATTGGAAATGTTATTTTATATTAATTTACAAAATTAATTTACATTAATGGTTATCATGCCTTTAATTTCTGTTCAAGCACTGAAACATTTTACAAATATACTTGTTTTGTAAGAGGGCTGAGTCCTTTTGACTTCAGTAAAGGCCCACTAAAGATTAGCTGAAATGTTTGCAGAGTTTGGGTTTATTTTCCTTAAAAGCTTGACTTCTTTAGGCTTCAAAATAAAGCAGCTGACATTTCTGTGGTATATGGGATGGAGTAAAATTACCACATGAAGTCATAAAGCTTTAATAACAATATTAAAATAAAAAGCAGCCTTCCAGTTTTCCTACACGCAACCTCAGGTACTTTTAGAAAGCCTTTTCGTTTTGGGGACCTTTTGTGGCTTGACTGCTTTTATTTGCAATTTGTCGGTTATATTAACACAGCCATAATGCCATAAAATTTGCATATTATGCTTATACATTATACAGGGCATTGGACATGCAAAGTTAATAAGAATTTTACTCTAAAGCAAAAGGTAAGTTTTGCTTAATGAGGGTTTGGGCTGATTAAGAATGAAGAGGGTAGCACTGGTAGTTTATAAAAAGTGTAGAAAAACAATTGCTACTTTTCTTTTTTTTTTTTTTTTTTGTAAAATGGCAAATTCAAGCTAGGGACAGGAGAGCTGACTGAATTTGGTGGTATATCCAGACCTTCCAGTCTTGCTTGAGCCAGTGAAACTTGCAACATTTTGGGCAGAAACTTCACTTCTTATGACTACAGATGAAACGATAAATACTGTCTTCTGAAAGAGCTCTATGATACCTGCCTGTCTTATGGCAGTGGAAAAGAAGACAGGAGCACAGTACCAGCTAGGCAACACTAGCAATACAGCACCTTATGACCAGCCTTTTATGATCTTACTCTAGTTTCCCTGAACAGGAAAGCTCACCTGTATGGACAGATTTTACATTTCCCCTATTCTGGGAAATAAAGCAGAGGCATCAGAGACTTAATGAGGGTAACAACCATGTCCCAGTGACGAGGGCTGAGACAAGCTGGCAAGAGAGCATGAGGAAGGTCCCTGCTTCAGCTGCCCTGCAATCTGTTCTGAGCATAAGTGAAGGTCTCCTGTCTGCAGCTGTCGATCTGCCACCTTTTGCAAGCACCAGCTTCATTACTGAATAAAGCAAAAGACAGCACAGTCACATAAGCATGTTTCTGAGTAAGTCTATGAGCTGCACCGAAGTGTTACCTTACACATGTCAAAATCCCAAAGGTTTCTTTAAACAGGGAGATAGTTACAATACATTGCTCTGAGAAAATTAGTATCCTTTTCACCTAAGCCGAAGTGGATCTGAGAACCTGGAATATAGTACTAGTATTATTTTGCTTCACTGCAGCTACAGCTGGGGTGATTTGGCCCATCAGACTGGCTTTGATGTAATATTATTTGCATAAACCAGTACAGTTAAGAAAGAGGAGGACAGTGGTGAAACAAGAGCAGAAAGCCAGGGAGTTGCAGAACTCTAGTTTCAGTGGCATTTTAATGGCTTCTTTAGACATGATACCTTATCAGTGCAAAAGGCACTGTGAGTGATGCTGTAATGACACTTGAGCAGTGTTACTATGTCAGTGATGATGCATTGTGCTGAGCCTGGGCAAGAGCTTGAAATGTTGGTGCAGCTGCATTAGAAACTTTCAATCCTTAACATCACTAAGGAGAGCTGGGTGGAATTTTCAGCAAATTGAGTATTCTAATGTACTGGCTGCTGACAAGGCAGCTGGTATGTGCATTGTCATCAGAATACTGAACTGATAGATGAGGCACTTCTATTGTGTGATAGATTAAAATCTTCCTTTGACTCTATAAAACTTAAATTTGGTAAGTATTAAGCATCAGTGTCTCTCTGTGGAGAGCAGTCCTTCCTTCCTCCAGATTAATGGAAGGATTTTCCAGAACTTCAGTAACTCAGTGGAACTACCTAATCAGGCATAGGTATCAAACCAGGATTTGGACATGAGCACCCTGCTCACTGAAGCATAGCAAATGGATTAATTGTATAACTGACTCCTTTATGATGTAGAGTTATTGTATTTTCATTTGCTGGTTGCAAGAATCTTGTGAGCTGGCTGTGCTGAATGTCTTCCCTCTGCTCCATTTTGCTACTGTGTGGCTTTACTCATCTTTTAATAACTTATGTTCTTTTTTTTTGACGTCTTTGTTTGTTTTTTATCATACTGTAATTTGCTTTAGAGACTAAAATATTATTAAACATGAATTATGCATTGAACAGACTCTCTGCTAGAGTCTCACTGGTCTTTTGCAACCAGAGAACAATCCTGTTTCCCGTACCACACTCCCAGCTGTGCAACTGTCACTTTCTATTACGCTCGCCTTGAACAATTGAGTGTGGCTTGTAATGACAATAATTGCCTCAAAATTGTTTGTCATGTTTGCCTTGTTAGCAACAAACTACTAACTGTTGGTTACAATCAAGTTCTCGGCTATTACTCCTTAATTACATCAGGGAATATTCGCAGCCAATAATAGCTGAGAAATTAGAATTATCTTTTCACAAACAATGCTTAAAATGCTTGCAGACCATTCACCCTATTCACAGCCATTCTTTTTTACATTAGCAACCTAGTGGTAAGTGAAGCCTACCCATGTGTAAATGGCTAGCAGCAGACCTGTATCCTTTTGCACCTTCAAAACAGGTCTCTGTATTGCATTGGTGGTGTACAGGTCCTGTCTCTTTAGCGATAACGCTAACCAGCCAAGCAATCTCTTCCTTACACAGGTACTGAAGGGAGCCAATTTGCTTTCAGTTTTAGTATGCAAGCCCTTGTAACTAAGCTTAGCAGGATTCCTGAAAGCGCTGGTTTGGTTTTGGTTGATTTTCTTAGTTCTTTTCCTTTATCTTAGCATCTTTCAGGCTTTCCACTCCCATTTCTCTGTAGCATTAAAGTTAAGGAGGGGCATTCCAATACAGGGATTTAGTTTTGCTTTCCAGTACAGACCTTTTACCCAGTTTATCCTGTCTTGTGTACCAGTTGACTTTAGCAGGGGCTATGTGCATGGATTGCTGATTTAATTTGATCTAATTCCTTACAGTATAGAATCATAGAATCATAGAATAGTTAGGATTGGAAAGGACCTTAAGATCATCTAGTTCCAACTCCTCTGCCATGGGCAGGTACACCTCACACTACACCATGTCACACAAGGCTCTGTATAGGAAGAGGTTTTTTCATAACTACAGTTAAAAAGCCTGCTAGGCATTGACTCTCCTTTTTTTTTCCTATCACATTTAACATCATAGAATAATGTAATAGAGCATTTTTTTTCAGTAAAAGGAATGTAAAACAATGTGCTTTAAAGAAAATTAAATTTAGCCATTAATTTTTCACCATGTTATATTTTAATTAAGGAAGCTATTAATTTGTTTTGTTCTGAACAGGAAATTCCCTGGAGATATTGGGCTGTCTGGTGAAAGAGATTTTTTAAATGGAAATTTCTTTAAAGTGTTTCTTGTTCGATAAAACATTTGTAATGCTGAATGTTTAAAATTAGAAGTAATTTTTTAACCAAATGCAAAATACTTCGGTTACAAGAAGAGAGTAGTACTTTTTCAGCACTACAGAGTTTTCTAATGTTTAACACATAGGGAGTGGTTATATGTATTTTCCTGAGATCTGTGAAGTGGTGTTTCAAATAATTGGTTTAATGTTGCCAAGTAGTAACCACATTTGTCATTCTTAGGCAGAGGAGCGTGCTATCACTGACACTTCTCAATAACAGGATGGAAGAAATGATGCAATCATTCTGAAAGTTTCAGGATAGGCTGAACTCCTGTGGTGTCTTCCAAGTATTTGTGAATGCTGAAAGCCTGGTTATTGTGAGAAAGATAGAAGTGATGGTTTGAAGGTTGACTGGAGACAGAAAATTACAAGAGTGATTGCATTTAGCATCAACACAGATTAAAATACAGCCTGGATCTTTTACAAGTTTATTTAGCACTTGCGGAGTGGTTAACAGCTTGCTGGGAGATGTGTGAGGCTCAAGCAGTCTCTCCACTGTTCCATGCCAGGTGGACACTGAGCAGCCCTGATCGCTGAATGAGCACCCTTACAGACAGACAGACTTTAGTAGCTACTTAAATCCACTCTGGGAAAAGATGTGGAGGAGCACACCCTATTTGGTTGCCTTTGTGAGCTGTACTGTGTGTGATAAACCAATCCAGAACCTCAATTGTAAGGGCTGAAATTATCATTAGAATAAATTCAGGTAAAAGCTAACATCAAGAAGGTATCCAAATTTATATAGCATACAATTTTCAGACTTAAGTGCACAGAAATGATGATAAATTGATGCCTTAATTGAGCTCCAAGAAGTTTTTTTCCATTTCCATCAGATAACAACTCATTAGTGCACTGTCTTACAGATGGAATGTGGCTTTCCAGCAGAAATATGGCCCTGAGATCAGTCTCTGCTGCAGAAGTTCCTGGTTATGGGGATAGTTTCATCTTTGTATCTTAAATCCTTCCTCAGTGCTTCAATTTAAGTTCATAGTTTTTGCAAGGCTGCTTTCTTGTGAAATGAATCAAGGCGTCAGCTTAATGCATCTCTGAGAGAGAGAACTAGTGACTGCTTCTACTGAACTTCCAGCAGTCTTGATGTCCTATGTGCTTTAGTGTGTAGAGCAGTGTGTTCCCTCAGCAGAAGGTAGAGTGATCCTTATTAACTGTCCCAGATCTCTGCTACAAACAAACTGTTAAACTTGTATAAAATGAGTAATTACTTCTGACTGGAAGGTGGAGTTCAAACCCCTGTGTTTAGCTTTTCATACTCTGAAACTTGGATTTCACGTAAGCATAGACATTGGCGAGGAGATTTAAATGAGATCATAAACCAGAATAAAACACGTGGTTCACTGGCAGCTTTTAGATAAGACAACAGTAATAGGTACTTTGTGCAATAATTGATTAGGAAATGTTATTTTGTGTTTTGGGAAGCAGTGGGATAAAACCATGATATCAACAGGCTAGTCTGAATTCTTGGGAACAATAATTGCTGTTACTGGTTTGATGGGAAAAGGAATTAGGAGATACAGACAGGGTTGTTGGTTTTTTTCCCTGCAAAACCAAAATAGGGTGATGACATTTCAGTTGCACAAAGTTACAGTTCCAAAAAGAACCAAAATATGAAGCATACTAAAATTTTAATGACTTAATTGGCAAAGACATGCAGGGAATTTGTTAGGTCACACAGTTTAAGTGTCTCTTGGATGATTATTCTGAAGGGAGCTGATGCTGCAGCTTGTCAAAGAGACAATGAAGAGACAGAACTACAGGATGTGGGAACTTTTAATATGAGTTACCTACAATGGGAAAAATGGGCCCACTTCAAAAGGAGGTGGTGCAAATAGTGAGAGCAGCCAGGTGGTCTGGAGAGGTACGAAGTAAATTGAAGCAACCAGTGCTGTCAAATCTCTTTTAAAAAGGACGCCCTGTATGTGTATAACCTGCAAATAATCTTTGACTAGTTTATAGGTCTATGTACATCTTCTAAGATTTCTCTCTGTCTAAAAGCAGATATTATTCTTAACATAAATTAGTAACTTTTAAAATATATCCCTCTGAGTTAACTGTCCAAGGACTGTGGTTTTATCAAACGTTTGAAAGAACTTTAATTTTAGTGACTCTAATTTCCAAACACTCTACTCTCAACTCTTGACACAAGGAAGGGACCATGTACAACTCAGGGTATACACAGTCTCAC
>JANHGB010057081.1:0-12605 GCA_026283785.1 Coracopsis vasa
GGCAGTGTTCAAGGCCAGGTTGGATGGGGCTTGGAGCAACCTGGTCTAGTGGAAGGTGTCCCTGCCTGTGGCAGGGGTTGAAACTGGATGAGCTTTAAGGTCCCTTCCAACCCAAACCACTCTGTGATTCCCTATATTATATAGAAAAATGAATGTGTAGCAGGCCACTTTCTAAAATCCAGGCCTTCCACATATTTATTAAACTGTTTTAATATTTTTATATTTCTAAAAAATATAAAAACATATATTTTAAATATATGTTAATATATGTATTATATATTATACATATGTACATATATTAATTATATAGTAATTGCACATATATTAATATATTATACATATGTACATAATACATATCTATTAAACTGGTTTATATATTTTTATATATAACTATTTATTATAACCAAAACATCTGACACTAAAATATCAGTCATTGATATGTCACAGTCATTCTCCTTTACCAGTGGGTAACACTCAACCCAGAGAGATCACTGGCTACCTGGACTTCCCCCACATATGTGACTCGCTGCTGCTCTTCATTAGCAGATATCAACAGCAATCAGCATGTCAGTTTTGTGGCTTCAGACTACCAGGCTTGCCCACCAAAGGAATCAGAAGGTTCCTAGCTAACAAGAAGGACCATTTTGTTCCCTTGGACCTAATAGTCAGAGATACATCCTTAAACTGGACTCAGAATATACAGAGCTGCAAAGAGGAAACCACGGGCTTAAGGTGCATGGTGGCTCCTGCAGTCACGTTTTTGGACCTTGTAGCTTATGTGCTTGTGAGCTGTGGGACCCACAAGTTGTGTCACGTGTTGGAGGAAACCCTGTGCAGGGACAAGGCAGTCCCAGTCACTCGCAGCACGCTGGTGGCAGCTCTCTGCTGAAGTCATGCTAAAGCAGTATTTTTAACATGACTGGAAAGAACTGCCAGCTCTTCTGCTGCTGAAAATGGGGCTATTTTTAGCAAGTAGCTGTATTCAAATGTTCCGTTCCTGATTTGCACGGGCAGCAAATGGTTTAGGAGATTACCAGAGAATTCCCTGGATGAAAACAGTTTCCCGTTTTTAACACAGATGGAAATCTTCCCACTTCACAGTACAAACTGACTGGGTTGGGAAGGGATATAACCTTGGGGCATCCTGTTAACGTTTGTTTGCCCTCATTCTGAGAACAACTTGACTATTCAGCTGTCTTGCCTAGTTCATGATAGCCCTTGCATTACTACAGCTTCTTTCAGCTCACGATTTCCCCAGAGAGGTGGTGGATGCTCCATCCCTGGAGGCAGTCAAGGCCAGGCTGGATGTGATGTGGTTCATGGTATAGGTGACACTTCACTTACATTAACACTGGTTTCTCAAACAGGTCTGGCAGCAGCTATTAGGCTGCCATGGGGTGGCAGGAGCTGGCTGGGATCTGTCTTGTAATACAGCAGTGCCTCAGATGGCCCCGGCTCTGCAAATATTGGAAGTGCTGTTGTGCAGAGCATATGCTCATGCATTAGGTCTGCAGTCAAGGAGTTTAAGCAGAGACACGAAATTAAACAAGTGTTCAGTAGATTTGTTATAATTGTAAGTCCTCCATTTGCTTCAGAGGGCCTGGCGTTCAGTACTGCAAAGCGATCTTAATGCCTCTTGCTTGATCTATAAAGCTGGGGAATTATTCAGCTGGGGGAAAACACAAAACATGGATCACATGGAATTGGCAGGTTTCCCTGGCTTCTGCACAGGAGCAAGCCACGGGCCTGCCAGAGTCAGTGTTTCTGTGAATGGAGCATGTGGGTGCTGGAGACAGTGGGTGCAGGAGGCAGGTCTCCCATCAATCAGAGCCCTTCAGGAAGGGCTGGGTGTAAAAACCTCCTTTCAGGCACAAAATCAGGTATGCAGTCAGATAGCAGAGCTACTCCAAGACAAATCCTTTCCTGTGCATGACAAGGAAGGGAGGCCTGGTCTGCTTTTCTTTCTGTTGCCTGGTCTGCCTTTTCTTTCTCCTGACAAGCATCTCTGCTTGTGGAGAGATTTTCTCTGTGAGCCAGTATGGAAAATTTAATGCCTGACATTAAATGTTCCTTGTTAAAGTTAACTAAACTGAAAGAAAGTCAATTAGAGCTTCTTGCAAAGGAAAGAAACAAGTCTATTAGCTAAAGCAGTGACATTTCCTTTGATAGAAAGCTGGTGTTTCCAAGAGTCTGAGATAAAGGCTAATAGGCAGTAATCAAAGAACACAGAACCCAGCCTTTAGGCAGTACCTCTCCTGTCTGTTCTCCACACATCCCTGTGATCTTTACCATTAAGCCATGGAATTTAGCTTCATCCCACCAAAAAATAATCTCTTGGAGTACATGAGAAGAACTGTGTCCAGGCCACAAACTTTCTCCCTCACCAAATTTCTGGGCTCACAAGCATATTTCCCCACTGTCAAGCTACATTCAGATGTAGTTTGTTTTGGCCTCTGTAAAGCTTGTTTCCAGTCATAAAGGTACATCTTGGAGCTTGAGGAGGTACTAGAGCCTGAGCCACAAGCTCAAGTTTGTCTCTAAGATGTGAGGAAAGTGCCACTCTGCAGCCCAGTTCTGTGTCTTATGTTGTCATTCGTCCTTCTCTTTTCTCTGTGTTCCTGTTCTGCTCCTTTTTATCCTCCTCCAAGTTCTCCTCTTACTTATCTGCTGAGGTAAGTAGCATCTTATTTTCTGTAGCATCTATTTCATACTGCCAGTACTAACCCACCTATTTCTGAAAGTCAGAGGTGACAATTTCTTACTCCAAAAGCATCGCATCTCTCATAGGAGGAATGCTGTATTAGAACTGAGTTTTCTGGACAAGATTCACTACATGGAGAAGTAGAATCTCTTGGTTTGGGGCCAGCAGTGGTGTTTTGATCGCACTGGTTATGTACAAATAGATAAAGCACACAGCACAGCACCCACAGGTAGTGCATCACGGATGGGGGTCAGGTTCACCAAGTGAAGCCACTTCTGGGGCTGAGTGGCTCTAAACTCTGCTTGGATGCAAAGAAATGGTTGCAGGATGTGCTGTTGGTGGGAGAAGAGCTCAGGCACCAGCTGCCCTCTTGTCTCACAGACAGTAAGCAAAGACCTAGGGGTGGAGGACTGATCACCAGCATCCTTAACCCCTTTGAGCCTGGCAGCCACCTTTTTCTCAGCCTGTTTCCAGCCAGACCTCTGCTGCTGCCCAGCAAATCAGGCCTTGAAAAACGGTCTGGTTGATTTAGTGCAGCAGCGTGTGCAAGCCAGCAGCTTGTCCCAGGGCTGTCACTTGTTATGAAACCTGTATTTGTATCTTCTTCACTTCACATAGGTAAAGAGGAAGCAGGCTTTGCAGGCATGGTGTCCTGAAATGCAGAGGGTGCGAAGCCTTGTAACTGAGCATCGTCCACTGTGACTTGATGTGAGGGTATTGGTGAAGCCAAACTTCTGGTGGGAAAGGATGAGAACGAGGATGCAAGCTCTCATTTACCTGTTTCCAGAGGGAGAAACAACAGAGATCCATTCATTCACACCCCATAGAAAAGCCAGTCTGGTCAGCTGTGTGGAACCAGAGAGAAATGCCCTGCCAGAGTCTTTCCTTGGAAATGCATTCGCTGCAGGGCCTGGGCTGCAAAGCCTTACAGCATGTGTTGTGCTCAAGGTCCCTGCCAGGGTGAGGGAGGCCAACGTGTGTGCTGTACTTTGAACAAGCAAACACCAACAGGTCTATTCCTTTGGCAGTTTCGCTCATCCCAGTGCGTGTTGCATGGAGCCTCAGTGTCCTGTGCCATAAGACTGTATTACAAAACACTTCCAGTGCCTTTCCAAGCCATTCCCAGGCTGCACTGCTGGAGCCTCCCCTACTCAGAAAGATGGGGTTAAATTCCTGACTATGGCCACAGCTGCAGGCTATGGTAGGAATTCCTGAGCCTCCTATAGTTGGTTTTCCTACAGTGAAGGTCAGAGGAGCTCAAAAGGGCAGAAACTTCCTCCAAGTGTGATTTATTTTTTTGTACCTTCCTAAAAGTAGATTTCTGCTGCTTGTAAAGCAAGATAAGGAAGCTGCCTTCAATGGATGGGCTTTCCTCCTCACCCGTGAATGCGCTGTCCAAACAAGCATTTGGAGACCTCTGGAGTTGTATGAGGCAGTCCAGTTCCTTCACACAACACTGCTCTGAGTGTGGGTCCAGGCAATTTCTTTTTTGAATACCTGATGGATATTTTCTTTTCCTAACCTTCTTTAGAAGAAATACTAATGATGAGGCCCTCAGTGACATGGTTTAGTGGTGGTCTTGGCAGGGCTGGGGTAATGGGTGAATTTGATGATCTTTAAGGCCTTTTCCAACCTGGTTGATTCTATGATTCTAATTAGCCTCATCAAGAGTGAAGAATGTGATGCTTCATCCTCTGGCACTGCATGTTCCTTGATTGAAAAGTGACAAGCTGGTGGGTTTTGTCTTTCCTCCATGAAGAAGAAAAGCTTGGGTGGGATTTGAAACCTGATGTGAAACAGGTTTTGCTAAGAAAGTCACTGGAAGTCAGAAAGCCGTCCAGAACAACTGAGCCACCAAGGAAGGGAACTGAAGGGAATGGTTGTGATTTCAGCCTTCCTTCAGAAAGCAGCCACAGTGTCACCTTTCTGGGTGTGCTTCCTGGTTTCGGGTATAAAAAAGGATGAGGTGAAGCACTTTGCACAAGTCTTTATCAGACTCCACTATAACATATATTCTGAGCTTGAAAACTGAGGCATCTGTGCTCACATTCACTGAACTTGCTAGACATTTTGACATGTAGTTCAGTGTGAAAAGGTTCTCCTACCAGTTCTCTTTCTTAAAGACTGATATTACAAATGATGAAAGGCCTCAAGTTTCATGAAGCTCAATGCATGTGCTCAGCTACTGGTAGGATTTTGTCCCTGTGCTCATATGGAGTTCCTGACTCTCCTTGGTAACATGTCAAATCTCATATTACCCCATTGGCTCTTCACCAGGATCACAAGAATCACTGCTCCTTTAAAGAAAATGTAGAAATTATTACTTTTTTCCTTGTGCTTCTAACAGGCTTCATAACAGAGTCACAGACTGGGGTGAGTGGAAAGGGACCACTGCTGGCCTCTGCTCAAATCACAACCAGCAAGAGCAGGCTGCTGAGGGTCTTATCCAGATGAGTTTTGAATATCTCCAAGGATGGAGATCCCAGAGCCTCTCTGGGCACCTGTTCCAGTGCTTCATCACATTCCTGATAACTGTTTTTTCCTACTATCAAAGTCATAATCTCTTGGGTTTCAAATTGGCTCTGTTGCCTTTCATCCTTCTGCTGTACACCTCTCCAAAGAGTCTGGTTCTGTCTCCTCTAAATGCTCACAGTTAATAGAATTTGGGTCACATAAGGAAGATGGGCAGAGTTATCTGCACTGAGACTTCAGATATTATAACTCCAGGGGAATTAGTCTGAGCCACTGGTTCAGATGCCCTTTGAGTGAGGAACAAAAACATACAGAAATCATGTTTGATCTGAGAGTCAGACATTGCTCAGAGCCTTGCACAGATCGAGGAATTCAGACCAGATCTGTCACTAAGAAGAGCCAAAGGGAAACTCCTCTCCAAACAGGTTTCCAAATCAGTTGTCCAATTTTCTTTTTCAAAAGCCTGTGAGTGCCCCAACCCTTTGTGGTGGTCACCTCTGAGATGGCCCTTTGTCCTTCCAGGTGGATTTGATACATGATGTTAAGTGCTGGTCCCTCAGGAATGCAGAGCCCCTTAGAACTGGTTGATATAGTGAGTCAAACCCAGAGTAAAAGGCTGCAATTCTGTCAATGTTTTCAGACTTCAAGGCCAGCTCTGAGTTCAGCTCCCTGCACTCACGGTCACCAAATATGGGCTCATAAGAGTAAAATCTGTGAAGCAGGAAACCTTAAAGGACCCTAAGTAAGGGGCCTTTTGGGAACTGTACTCTCAAGTGTCTGAAGAGCATCAGTAAGTCTCTTCTGTTGAAGCTCACATTTTGGGTGCTGGTGTCATCTTGATAGATAACTGTATAATACAAAGTCATGAAGAAAATGTGTTGGGCATCAGGCTTAAGAATCCAACGAGACGTGTTAAGTGTATGTTTAACTCTACACATGTAAGATCCATGCACGTGAGGCTTGAATCAGGACTAGGGCAGGTGGAAAGCTTTGCTAGCTAAAGCAGCCCCAGGCTCAGTTTGCTTATCCAGGCTGTGCAGGTAGAAGCAACTGTAGGGCTGCTTCACACCCGGGTCCTCCCTGACCAGGATGCTCTGACCTCCAAGGTGTCAGGCAGCCTAAATAAGCTGGTGTAAATCAAAGTGCTGCTATACATCTCTTTTCTTTCTTCCTTCCTCTTACTTTGTCCTGAGAAGTGTACACTGTCATATACTGGCCTGTTTTGATTCCTGGGGATGTGAATAGAAATATGATGCATGATAACTAATTAAGACCATTAAACTAAACAGCATTTTCCTCTGGGAGAACCATGAGTGTTTCATGCCCTAGATAATTGACTTCAATATGCTTTCCCTTGGCTAGGAAATGCAAGTTCCTTGCTACGTTTCCTGCTGGGTTTGGTCACTCAATTCTTGATGTTAAAGAAGGAGATAATGAGAGTGATGATACCCCATTCACTCCTGCAGACTTTTGGGTCAGTGGGAGGGCTGAGCATTTCATCCCATCTGCAGTAATGATAATGGGTCTGTCTTAATAAGCAGCCACTGAGGTAAGTGTGCACATGACAACAAATTAGCAACTGCATGTGCAGCCCTGAAAAGAGGAAGACTGGGACTCCAGGATCTCTTCCAGAGGTCATTGATTTGTTCATCCTTTAATGAAACAGAGGATTTCTGGCCTCTGCCCTGCTCTCTGCAACTAGCTGGTTCTGTTATAGACACTGTAAAGGAGGACCTCACTTTCCAAAAGCCACTTCTGAAATGTAGCTATAGACCATGGAATCAGGCTGACACACCAGAGGGGACACGACCTGAGGAAGCTGAGAATACCAACGAGGCCTCTGCCAAAGCTGACTCTGGGTCAGGCAGGGATAACTCCTTCTTTCAGATGGAGCAAAAGCTGGGATAAGGCAAAGTATCTGAAGAGAAGATCTGGTGAGCAAACCTGGAGCCTTCCCCTCTGAGAAGTGCCAAGCCCAGTTTCTCTGCAGCAGCAGCCACTGCCAGCACATCGAGGCAGGCAGGAGCTGCTTGTCCTCTGCATCACCCCTCACAGCACTGGACCATAGCCTGTGGTGTTGCGGGAAGTCAGGGCCATGCAAGCTCTCTGTAGGTAACTGAAAGCTGATTGTACCCTAAATTAGCTGCCAGCAGATGAACATGTGCTGAGCCTCATGAAGTGGGCTTCTGGTTTCAGCTCACTCACTTCTGGGGTCTGGCTGCCCATGACCCCAGCAAAGATGTGGATTGGTTCCCCTCCTACTCCTACCAAGAGGTCAGTGTGCACAGGAATAAGATGTATTTGGTGGTAAAACTGGCTTTTACTGCCCTCATGCAGCTTTCCTCTGGGCAAGGAGAGGACTTCAGTTTCCAGGGCTGCTAATCCTCTGTAAAGTTCACTCAGCACCCAGAGAGATTGCTGCAGCTATACTGAAAACTAACATTTTACTCTGAAATGTGTTGCCTTTGGCTGGTCTGATGTATTTATCAAGCAGTCACTTTGATCATTGCTTCCTTTAATTTATGCCATATATTATCGCTGTCCTGTGGGCTTTAGGTGCCTGCTGTGCTTTATGTATAGTTTGTCCACTAACACAGAGCAAACAGAGTTAGTCTGATTGTACCTGATTTGCTCGAATGGGTACTCGGTGTTGATGTTGTTCTCTGAGAACATTTCAAAAAGACTGAGCATTTCAAAGGAAGGCCCTGCAGTGAGAGTGAGGATCATCTCTTCCCCGTGTTATGCCTCCTCATGACCATCATTAATTAGGTAGGGGCTTAATCTCCAAAGCTCAACGTTTTATGTCTCTTTTAACATTTGCACTTAGGAGAGCTCTAAATGAGTTCCTTCAGCATTACTTTGCCACAACATCTGCCTTTAGCCGTAGATGCTGTGGTTTAATTAACTTGACAGGAGACAAATTTCTTTTCACCCTTTTTAATTTCCCACTCTCTAATTTCATCAAATAGTCATTTGTGTCTTGGTTGCCGCATGGGGACTGTAAAACAGGGATAATGGCACAGTCTTCCCTATACGGGGATAATGTCAGAGGGAATAACCTCAGAGCCTGGCAAGCACCCAGGTACTATGGCAAGCACTGGTGCTGCACTCAGCTCTCTGCCACTGACTTCAGACTGTGATCTTCCCCAGGCTCAGGATGTGTAAGTCACACCACTGCTTTGTTACCACTGTATTTACTGAGACAATGCTGTCCAGTTAAACTCCCAGTCACTCTGAAATGCTGCTTCTCCTCTATCACGCCCTCCTTCCTTGCCTCTTCCCACATTTATTTTCCCAGGCGTCTGGAAAGCTGAAAAAACCAGGTTTATTTAAAGAAGCTTTCTAAAGAATGGGAGAACCATGAGAGCTGCTTCCCAGAGAGCTCTGTGCTGGTCTGTAATACAAAATTGCTTGGGAGGCTTGAGAAGGAAGTCAGCTCTGGGCACCAAAACTTCACCTCTGCCCTGCAGGAACACTCAAAATTCAGCTTAAGAGATTGCATATGTTAGTTGTCATCCAGGAGAGAGGAGCCGTGGGATGGTATTAAGCTCTTCAAAGCATATTTTAGAACGCCCAGACAGGAAGATAAGCTCTCTGATTTATTCAGTGGAAAGAAAAGACAATATGATACTTGGTTAGATGTGGGGTGCATGATTTTGCACCCCTTTCCCATTGGCTTTGTCTCACTAATGTCAATGATCACTCGCATAAGCAAGGAAGACATAATGCCTAAATGCAAACAGGGTCATACCAGCCACCCTGATTAAGTGCAGCAGCATGAAAGAAATGGATCATACATATAGACAGGATAACCCAGCACTGAATGGGGTTTTGTTACAGAACTCTCAAGCTGCCCAATATCAAAGGCAGATAATGTAAAGTCTCCCCCCAGGCAACAAATCCAGACTCGAACAAGAACAGTTTTGACTCCTCTGGAGGCCATAAGCAATAATGTTCCATATATGTGTCCAGCATTTTCTCACCCTTTATGAGATGCTTAGCAGGGTGGAAATCTTGTAGGGAGGCATCTCAAGCATGTCAGAAATGGAGCCCGAAGCAACACAGTCTGGAGAATTCAGTGCTCAGGGTACTGTCAGCACAATGTAAGGAGAAGCATTTAATCCTGTGGCGCTAAAGAGATATCTTATGGCTTCCTGGTACCAGGAATTTGACCCACTTCCCTCTGGCTTTTAGAGGACTCTAGTGCAAAATGGCCCAGAAAGGAAAAGACAGATTTCTGTGGTGTCCTGAAGTCACAAACCAGGCATCTGGATGCTTGGCATTGAGTTTCACATAATGAGAGTCTCAGAACTGTCAGAGCTGGGTTTTCTTTGGTTGCTCTTTCCTTCTTTGCTTGTTTTGGGGAAGTAAGGGGGTAATAGAAGAGGGCCTCTGGAGGGAGCATCCTAAAGGTGGGATCCCTATATAATCACGACCCCAGAAACAGAGGCTTTAAGAAAAACACCAAATATCCTGACATTTTGGTTAGACCCTTTGGTTAGATCCCCTTCCTCACCCACGCTCCTGTCCCCAGCACAGTGAACTGTGGGAGCCCATGATTGTGTGTGTGTGATATGGATTTTTCCTGGCTCATTGTAAGCACCTGCAGCCAGTTTGGTATCTCAGAATCAGTATTTGGAGAGAAGCAAAACTTATCTCTTGGGATTTTGATGCTGTAACCCACGATTTCTGCTCTGGTAAAAGAGGAAAAGCAAATCATTGGTCTTACATGTCCACACAGCACTTTGGGATCCCAAAAGTCAGCAGTGCATTGAGATAGGAATATTGTTAGAAGGGGATGCAGACAGCCTGCATGGGGCCATCAAAATCTTTCCCTCTTTAGCTCTGCCTGCTTCTTCTGCAGCCTCTGGTAAAACCCCGCAGCCAAATACAAGAGATCTTGACATATGGAATTTACTTAAAGGGATGGTCCCCAAGGAAACTGGCCTTGCAGATGCTGCCAGAGCATTCTCAGTTTGGTAACAAAACATAGCATCCTCAGTGCTGTTTGTGTTACCCAGGGCCCTGCGTGAGCGCTAACTCACTGGTCCCGCCCCAGCCTAGGAGTGGGGAAGGGATGTGTTGTGATCCATGTGTCATGCTTGGGAAACAACGAGGCAGAAGAAGACAGATCTGTTGAGATCCATAGATTTATGAAAGAGATTAACGTGGTTTGGCAGCTCCAACACCACAAATCAAGGGGACAGTTTGCCTACAGAGGAAATTGCATTGCAGTGAGAAGAATCATAACACTATCATTCTTTTTCTGTGGACATCCCTGTTTCAAGGCAAGACTTACACTGGTTATAACCATACAAAGTAATGCATTCTCAAAGTAAGATTGAAAAGGTGGAATGTCCAGAGCTTTGAGCTTGATCCTTTCAAGTGGTGCGTTTGAGTTCATTCAAGCAGAAGAACCACCTACCCCTTTTAAACGGAAAATTCACTAAACCCCATTTTGTATGGCATTAGTTTCGTGGTTTGCATTCTCAACCAAAAAAAATAGGCTAAATTTTGAACAACCATTTGTTACTGACACTTTCTTTGCTCGTTTTCATGCAAAGAAAACAAGCCTGTAAGTGCCTGTGTATGTCTCTGTAGACTGCTCCTTGGTATCTCACAGATCCCTGCTGGTCTCTAGGCTGCAGGTTGTGAAGCAGTGCTTTGGTATTTAGACAGGGCTGCCTTTCCTTAGAAGTAGAAATGGCCCCAGCCAGAGGAGACACTAACAAGAAGCCATTTCTCTCTTGCTCAAACTCTATAAATAAATACCATATATTAAAAAAAAAAAGAAAAGAGTATTTTCAGAGTAGCTGGACAAATTCTTGGAAGAAAAATTCCCCCCAGGATGATGGCATGCAGGAAATCCCTGCGCCACAAATCTCAGGAGGCTGGCAAACACTTGGGAGAGCAACTACCGCTTGCTTGGCCTTTCTTGTGTCAGCTCTTGGTAGAGGATCTCCTAGGAGAGGCGGGATCACAGTTAAACAGTCTCAGGACAGAGTCAACCCTTCCTTGTGTGTAATTTGCTTTTCTCATGGAAAACCTCGGGTGGAGCAGGATGGCAGCAGGTTTGTTGAAATGGGTCAATGCAACTTTTCACCTTCAGACTGGGCAGGGCCCCTGGCAGGCAATGGATGGGGTGCAGCCACCTTCAGCTCCTGGTCAGATCCTCTAGATCAATCCTGCGCTGCCCACTGGATCTTTCACTTTTCTCCAGTGTGGGACTGATCCCTCCTGAACCCCTGTGTCTGCTGCAAGAACTTCTCTAAGAAGTAACTAGAAATAGCGAAGGCTGCTGTAGTGAGCGGTTGTACCCGATGGTGTGTGCGCAGCACCATCTAGTGATTTAAAGTGAATTAAGTTTCTTCCTCCTTCCCCAGGGATGCATTCAGGGTACGTTCCATCCCCGGCACACTGCTGGCTACAGAGGGTTGAAGGATTCCTTTGCTCATAGCAAACGTGTGACAACCTGGGAAGTGGGAAGTGCAGGATTAGAGGTGTGTTACGCGTTACCATCTCGGGCCACGCAGGTTTGCCGAGATGCTGGTGTGCGAGTCCAGTTGATACGTGCGAGGTGTCTGAAGCCCACCCGCGACCATGCTTTAGATGAACTCTAATTCCAGAATCATTATAAAACTAAGGACAAATATAAAGGGTTTGGAACAATTTCAGTGTTCTCCTCTTCCTTTCTCCGTCGAAGCTACGGAATCAATGCCCTCTGCTGATGCTAGAGGATATTGCCTCCCGTAAGAGCGAAAAAAGACAAGACTGAACTCATCCAAGAGCTCTTTCTTGCTTTCTCCAGCAACCATACTGTTATCCCAGGGAAACTGGAGGAAACTCCGCCTTGAGTGAAATCCTGTGATCAGCAATGGCTGAGCAATTGGCACGGATCCCCCAAGGCTTGGGCGCTCCGCTCTCCTCTGCAGGCTCTGCCGGGGGCGGGGGAGCCGACACGAACCCCTGATTGCTCCCCTGCTTACGGAGCCGCTGGATCCAGGGGCTCGCCTGTAGCCTCCCCATCCACAATGCTGGGAGCCGCCGCTCCCGGGGGGTGACCGCCACCGGCCGGCCTCGCCTCCGGGCACGGAGCGCTCAGCCTAGGGGCGACCGGGCTGTAGGACCCCGCGGAGCCCGACACTGGGGCGCCACGTGACGCGCCGCCGCTCCCACCCCCCATTGATACACTGTACCAAACCGGAACGTTCCAGGCGGAGCCAGGCGCGCCGAATCGACCTGCCGAGCGGCAGATCCGGCGGGGCGTTGTGGCGGCGCGGCGCGCTCGGCGCTCGGCTAGCTCCCCCGCGGTCGGCTCCATAATAAACAAACATCATAAACAAGACTTATTCCTCACACCGTTTCTGTGTACTGTTTGCATTAGATACTAACGGTGGCTCTTTCCCTCTAGATTAATTCTGCTACCATCTGT
>JANHGB010057083.1:0-14988 GCA_026283785.1 Coracopsis vasa
AGTGTTCAAGGCCAGGTTGGACACAGGGGCTTGGAGCAACCTGCTCTAGTGAAAGGTGTCCCTGCCCGTGGCAGGGGGTTGGAACTGAATGATCTTAAGGTTCTTTCCAACCCAAACCAGTCTGGGATTCTATGAGGCAAAGTAGGGTACTTATACACAAGCTCAGCATCAGGGAAATGAAGATGAAAGCTCCTTCTGCAGCTGCTTTCAGGACAGCAGCATGTGCTTTGCGCTCTCCAGTTTAAATACATCTAGTTTAAAAAGTACCCAATTTATCTCTATCAAAAAATTCTATGTCTACCAACATCATTATTTGGTGTTCTGTTTACTGAAGGTCATTCATTATTTGTGATAATCTGTTATTTGCAAAACACGCTGCATGTGCAGAAATCAAGGCATTCATTGATGGCACTTTGAGGGGTTCATTTTGCCCAGTCACCTACAGTTAGCTTCAGCAAAGCTTTGTGTCTCCCAGTGAAGAAGTCTTCAGGCACCCCAAACAAAGGGATCTTCTCCAATGGGAAAGCTGTTGCATATGGCATCCCACCAGGATACCCTTTTGCATTAAGATTTGAGCCATCCTTTGGATCATTCTAAATAGGCTTTGACTAAACAAGCAGTCAGGTCCCACCAACTTCAAGGAATGTTTAAAAGGATGTGGTGTATGAAAGGATTTCAAAACATCATCAAGTGCTGTATCACAAATGGTTCCTGTTAAGTAACCACTGAAACAGTTAGAAAGAAGGGTGCATCTCTCAACCTCAGAGCAACTCCAGTGAATGGAGTTTTACAACCCAAAGTACAGTTTTAGCCAACAATTTCAATACAAGTAACAGCAACACATGCCCCTTACAACACTTGCCCAGAAAGCCTGTACGCCAAGGACTGAGACCAGCAAGCCCAAGGTGCAGACAGAAGCCTGCTCATGGAGCAGGGGGAGCTGTACACACAGCTGAAGCTGAACTCTTATCACATAATTTCCCAAAATGAGACCTGTAAACCTGCTGCAAAGTCATAAACAAACTCTGGACCCATTTCTGTTACTGGCAACTTCCCTGAAGACAGAATCAATTCAGTTTGTTTCCTTGTTCTGGTTATATAGAACAGCAAAGGTAGTTTCATCCCAATGCGTACCTGAAGTTTATCATATCTGAACTTCAAGGATTTGCATTTCTTCCATAAAACAGTGATACCAAATAGAAATGTGAAGAAAAGTGCTTAAAATACAAGTCTGTTTGGGCCAAGTTTTACGATTAGAACACCTTGATTCCTGTTTGAGGAGCTGAGCATCTGAAGTTCCTGCAATACAGATATTACTTCTATTATCAATTTACACTCCACAGGAGGGTTTGTGGGGGGGTTTGAGGTTTTTTCTTTGCACTTTTATGGTTTTATAAATGAATTAAACCTGCTGTTCAGAGCACAGATACCCTAAATCAAACTATTTAGTCACAGGATGCATCAGCAACATTAAACCATTACATCTACTTGTGCTCTTCATACCTCCCCAGCTAACCGCACCGTAGGATGTTTTGCAAAGAGAGAAGTGTGGGAGACCATATAAATAACCAGAGCGTGCCTTATGCTTTTCTTCTCAACTCTCTTCCAACTCTTTGCTACAGGCTGTCACGCCTCCTCTTTCTCTTTCCACTCTGCTTTTACTATCTCGGAAAGTTAGTCAGACCTGTTTTGAAGTGCCACAAACACACTGCTGGGACCGCACGTGCTGCTTTGGTCTGAGCTTCTGCTCGCAATACTCCTCTCCCCTTGTTTTGTCACCCTTTCCCCTTGTCTCCATTCTGCCACCTGTTCTTCACCCTCTCTTCTCACTTGCCCTTTTTACCATGTGGAGCTTTTGCTTTTAACTCTGTCATAGCATCAGGAGCCTCTTTTCTTCCTTATTCCTCTGTGAGGAGCGGTTTACATTTGAGTATAAACTCAATCAAGTTTTGTTCATTTTTAAACAGACCACGGCTACTTTTGTAGCACTTATTTGAGTAAATAATGGGTCTGCAGGACACAAAACCTGCTTTGAAACCAAAGTCAATCTTAAGATGCTAAGGAGAAGAGTCACCTTCTGTCTGATTGATCCTGAGTCTTAGGGGATGGTCTACATCTGCTATGAGTTGGAACTATCCTCCTGCTTGGAGGAAGGCCAAAGCACTGGAAAAGAGGAGGAAAAAAAAGGGAAAAATCACAACCAAACATCCTTTTGATAAAGATGCTTTGAAATTAATGAAGTGAATTAATGAAATCATTCAAACAGCAATGCAGGATGCATTGTGGTCCTTTCCACCTGGTTTTCTCTTAGGTGGTTTCACAGTTTCCAGGCAAATATGGAAAAAGGGAAATATTTTTGATAGGGGAAATACATTTCCTTCCCCCATCTCTGTTGGTGAGCATTAAGAAGTATTTCTTCCAAATCACATTATGTTGCATTTTCATCTCGCATTAGCTCGAGTGCTGCATCAGGGTGTGAAGATAACATAGTGGAACATACCATGGACTTCTTGGAACTAGATGATCTTAAGGTCCTTTCCAACCCTAATTATTCTATGATTCTATATGCTAAACTGTTGTTAAAAACATAGGAATTTGAGCATCTATAGGACTTGTGATTGGGACGCCTTAAGATGGTTCATATTACTACATGTTCTGAAAAGAATGAGCTAATCCTTTCTTTATTAAAAGAAGGGTAAAGAAGAAAGCTGAAATGATTAGAATATAAAGTTAAGCATCCAGCAGCTCAGCAGTCAAAAGTCAGCCTGTCTCTAGCAAAATCAGTGCAAATCAATACTGATTAAGACTCTGGCCCAATATTGACAAGCAAAACCAGCAAATAAAGCCAAAAGGCAGAGTCATCAAAGGGGACTTGCAGATACAATTAATAATCTTCATAAGTTAAAAAGGAGAATTACTGTAACTAATAGGCATAGGCAAGCAGGGATACTGTTTGGTGCAAAAGAAGAAGCAGGTGACTTCTTTCTAGTTCCTCAAAAAATATAATAGTGCAAGTACTAGTGAGGTGAGAAGGGAAATACTTCTTTCTTATGACCTTTATGTTACATGCACCATAGAGATCATGCATTCTCATGCATCATTACTATGCTCTAATCAAAGGTATCATGAAAGTTGAAAAAAGTTAAATCACAGCCTCCTTAAAACAGTTGCAAAACTCACCTCTAGAATTAAGGTCCTTAAATCAGTAAGATTCCAGCAGCCACTAAAGAACTGATTAAGGAGAGCCTAACATCATAGCACAGATCCATTATTCCTTCTAGTAACTTCTCACAGTGGAAAAAGCCTTCAACTCAGCAAGGAGCATTTCCTACTCCCCTTGAGCTCTGTAAGCCTTTTGACCCTGCTAGACACTAATTGATTTCATTGAGAACAGGTGATCTTAAATTAAGCAAATTTAACTCAAATTCATGTCCATCTATGGCAAAAGCTTAACAGAAGCAGCAGCTGTTTCAGAAGGCAGATTTGCTCCAACCTCAGCCTCCCCTGGGGTGGAGTGGATGATACAGCATAAGATGGGACTTCAGCTTTTGCCCTTTTTGGGGGTAATTTTAGAGTTATACAGGAGGGTAAGACCCTCTGTGCTTTCCTGTTGCAGTCTGTCCTTTGATCTAAGGGATCTTGGTTCAGAGGCTTGCAGGCAGCACAGAGCTTTCATGCAACGAGTGTACAATAAAGCAGCTGCATATCCCTGACTCATCACCTTTAAAGCAAGTATAGGCAGCATGGGGGTAGATGCAGGTAACTGTGGGAGTTGCCACCACCACTGTGAGCCAAGTGAATGCTCTACAGCTGTTCTTTCTGTGTTCTTCCCCAGTTCTGCCCCCAGAACCCAGTGGAATAATGTGGACTACAGTATCTCTCTGTGGTTGTACAGGGAGGTAGCACCCATTGGTTCTTCCTGCATTGTCTTATGCACTTCGTAGTTATTCATTGAATTGGATTATGTGATAGGATCCATCATCATTTACTTCCCCTTCGTGGAATTTCTGTGTTTCAACTCTACAAACAACATCTAAGAGCCCCTGTTTGCCACCTTTGTAATAGAATAAAGAAGAACCAAGTGTGAAGAGTTTTTAAGAACAGCACGAGTGGCTCATTTCATGCAACATAGCAGCAATTATTTTACCAACTGCTTCTTAATCTCATAGATTTGGCCATACTTGCGCTTGTATAACCTGTACACCGCGATACCTGAAGCATCCACTTTTCTTTACTCTTGCTGCTTTCACTGTGTAATAAAAACATGATCACTAAAAATTCCATATGTAGACTGGGCAAACAGCCTTAGAAGTGTTGCTTTTCGGGGGGAGTTTCATGTTTAGATACTGCATAACGCAGTCTTTCATGGTCTTCAAGTCCATGGGATTTCAGAACCACTCTGCCTCCCCTTCCACGCGCCCGTCCTCCAAAGGATTGCCATGTGGCAGGCAATTGAAAAAGCCTTAGTAAATAATTAGGAATGGCCCCTTGTGCCAGCACTTTTCCTATATTTTATTTCTTCATTTAAAGAATACTACAGATACACGACCAAAAAATGACACCGTTCATCTGGTGTCTTTGGCATAAACAGAAAATGTGAATTAAGGCTTTCTAATAAATGCCATAAAATGGATTTCTTGAGCAGAATAATGTGTTATCTATGGGTAATTTCCCCTTAAAGTAGAGACTGTAATTCTGATTAGACATGGATATTATCTTTTCCAGTATGTTTCTGTCAATGTACTGATTCAGCAACCATTTAGACCCCAAGGTCAGGGCTGTTCATAAGTCCCATTGATTTCAAAGTTGAATGTCTGCCCAGGATTAAACACAAAGAAGAATGCTTTCCTAAAGCAATTTATTTAACTCTGTATGTAAGTGCTCTGTTGAATCAGGGCCGAAAGGCTTAGCAACAACTCGTGAAAGATAATGAGTTTGGGCCAAATATGTGTATTAGTAGCCAAAACGCATATAATGAGACAAGGAACATCATTGTTACTTGGATTTGAACCAAGATCCCCAAATGTATAAGATAACCAGATCTTTAAATTGAGTTTCTTTTGGAGCTCTGAGCTTAAATCTAGGTGGTGAGACAGGTTACATGTACCTGTACATATCGGGGTGGCCCTTGGTTGTCTTCTGCCTTCCATCTGGATCTACTTCCCAGAGAAAGCACAATACTAGCAGCAGAGACAGTGGCCGACTGAATTTATCTTGTAAGGATGGTACTGATGGGATACCTGAATCCAGAATTGGGAAGGGCTCTGGACCCCACAAGCTCAGGGCTGAAACTCTTTTGTTCTGTGCAGTGTCTTCAAAAAGAAGTTTATTTTGAGTTTCTGTATAAAGGAAGTAGAAAGTCATCTTAACAAACACAGGAGATGATGAATTTGACAGAGTACAATGCAGATCAAAATGGTTTTAATCATTAGCCCCTGTTTTAATTACTACTTGACACATTATCTGTATTGTCCTTCTACAAGTCTCTCTTTTTGAGTGAAATATTAAAGGCGAGTCACAGCTGAATATATATGCAGCCTAGGAAGAAAATGGCTTTGAACTATTTGAAATGATTTATTGTCCGCACTTCTTTATGAATATTTATTTGCCATCGTGAAAGCAATTCAATAAAGAGAAAACATGAGGACCAGTTAACGGAACATTTGCATACTCTAACAGCTCAAAAAAAGGGAAAGGAAAATAATCTGGTGCATTAGAATGGTGTTATTGCTGTGGTTCTCCTCTTTCCTGTCGTTAGTTCCAAATACTGCATGTGTGAGAGCAAAAAGCTAAGGCCGAGGCTCTTAGGAATTCAGATCCTGAGAGGAGATATATAAATAGCCTGCAAATAAGTGTCCCTCACCTTTATATATCCCCATTCAGAAGGAAATAAATGTGTTTATGTGGGCATTTTCAAGGCCAGCATGGAAACTCTGGTTTTGTTTCCATACTACTTCAGGTAGCTGGCTGTGAAAGCTTGCTTTTTGCAACAAGCATACATAATCCAAGTCCTCATCTTGTCAGGGCCAGAGATCACTCATTCCTGATGCTCCCCAATGAAGTGTGGCTATCAAAAGGAGACGGGAAGCACACTGAATATGTAAGCACGGCTACATGCACCAAGACCACACACACAGCAGAAATGCTGCTTTCCTGCACTCCTCAGTGGGGGAACACACTTTTTCATGGTATGTGCCCTCATTTCACCCTGCTTGAATTCATTTCATCGACCAGAAAGCACTAGGCGTTAGACTTGGAATGAACTTTGTTCCTCGGAGCTTCTTAGCGCTATTCTGATACCCACTCACAGATGGGGCCTTGACAGATTTTCCTACTGATTTTCATCATTCCTTTTTTCTTGATAGCTTTTTTTTCTTTCCAAGCAGGATTGTTGCTGCTTGAGAATTCAAATGCAAATGGAGATGTTCGCAGGCACTGTTTTGTAAGGGAGCTCAGCTGGTTGGGGTTTAGAGCTCATAAACTGCATCGTGTATCTCATGCAGTATGTGGGAAATAATCAACTTGATATATAATAGTTCTAGAGGAGGATGGTTACAGGAATAAAACACAGACTTAGGACAAATATATAAATTCTCTAGGCCTCAATTTTCACTTCTTTGGAGCAAGAATGATAATAATGATATGTATTTATAGTAATAATTATCATTATTATCTACCTGAAAGCTAGCTGTGAGGCTAATTCATTAATACTTTCAAATTACTTCGTGATCCTCAACTAGAATTTGCCCTGAAAGTACTAAATATTATAATTTGCACTGTATGCCTATTTCATTTTGCTCTGGAGAAAAACACACTTAATGTGTTGCTCTCTTTACATTTGTCTACATACCACATTCTACAATGCGAGCTGTTGAGCTCTTCTAGAGGTTAATAACAGGTGCATTTTACATTAGTGTATTTTAAGCTTATTTGTCCCTCTTTTGTCATATCATTTTACCCCCACCTAGGAATTATGGTATGTGATTTGGGGGAGTTTTTACTGCTTGTACACGTACAGACGTCGAGACTTACACTTGGCCTTTATGTCTGTGCCTGAATTTGGAGTTGCCAATGGAACCACACATCAGTTCTCTGAGGTCAGAGCTCTGTTGATGTGTGTTTTAAACATATTGTGAATAGAATCATAGGATCGTAGACTGGTTGGAAAGGACCTTAAGATCATCTAGTTCCAAACCCAGGGAGCTTCTGTAAGTTACACATAGACACTACCACGTATTACATGCCTGATTGTATTTGTAGGTATCTCAAAAGCCTGTCTTGTGGCAGTTCACCACATCCTCCATTTACTGCAAAAGCGTATCAGTTATTCACAACTGAAGACACCCAGAGCCATTTCCTCTGGTTGTTATTTGTCGGATAGCTAGGCTCTAATGGCTAAAATCTATATCTACCAACATAAAAGCTGCAGGATATGACACTGCTATCTTGTGCTTCCAATCAGCCTCCTGGTATTTCAGCAGTACTTTTTATTTAAGTGTATTTCAACTGCGTTCAGCCTGCTCCAGCCCTGCACGCTGTTTTACATAGCATCTGTACATGGGGATAATTGAAAACTCAACACAGCCCAGAGGCAGATGCACAACACGACAGGAGTGAGCTAGGGCATAACTCAGAAGAATAAGACAAGCAGACAGCAGCAAGCAGGGCAAAGCCAGCCCCAGCAGCATCTCCACCAGAAGATGCCAGAAGCAGTCGCACTGGGTCGGGGCCTGGTAGCTGGGTGTCCCATGGGAACAGCAGAACTCCAGATGTTTCTTCTTCTGCCATCACAGGGCCAAACATCTGGGAGCACAGAGCATAGGCAGGGTGCGAGGCTCACCTGGAAAATCATATGGACAGATCAACACCAGATTGATGACCATGCACTTCACTGACACTTCCATCCTCTGCATCCTTTGCAGGGTGGTTCCTGTTCCTAAAACATCGTCTATGCCAACGTTAGCAGAAAATGGGCCAGACAGTATTTTTCTGGTGTTTCAGAAATGTAACATATATATCAATAAATGCCACTTGCTATTTGAATACTCATCATAAGAATTACTTAAATGACAGGAATAGGGCACAGTATTTCTTCCTATTAGCTTAAGTAGGAAGAAAGGAAAAACGCCTGGAGTGTAAAAAGGAGACAAGGACCAATAATGAGAAAACAAGTTGTGGCATGAAGAAGAGGAATATTTCTTGACTGTCCTCTTGGCTCTCTCTATGAAGATTCCATCCAACAACCTCAGCCAAAAGTAGTTATTGGGTGTTTTGTGTGTCTGGTCTGGTTGTTCCAGGCAGGAGGGGTTTCCGAGAAGCACACAAGTAGGTCTCTACAGTGGGAATCATGAGTTTTCTCATGTGAGCGGCACACCTGAGCTGAGGAGGCTGTTTGAAGGAGTTAGATGTGGCCCTACCTTGTAGCAGTGTTCCCAGAAGTTGCCGACGTTCAGTTGTCCCCTCACACCGAAGATCTATGGCTTTCCATGGGTCATTTGGCATGGTGAGGAAGGAAGATGGGCTAGTCCAGGAGACTTAGGCTGTAACATTGAGATAGGTTGAAACACTCCACCAGTTAGGGCTCTCCCTTAAAGGTATGTTGTTATAAACAGATGCCTAAAACCACCCAGGGGAGCAGGTCAGAGCAGTTCCTATATCTCTGCCTTTTGCCTTGGCTCTGCTCCCCGTTCTCTGCCCAAATTCCCCAGCCACAGCAGCTCTGCTCCTGCACCCTGCCCTGTTCACTCTTCTCTTACCTTTTTCTTCCTCTGTTTAGCCTAAGGAGAGTCCTCAGTAGTGAACTGATTATAGGAAGCTCATTTACATCATCAGTTCCATAGCAGGACAGACTTCGTAAATCATGTAAGAGAAATACTTTTAATTAAGCAAATGTCCCACTCAATTCACTGTGGACAGTCTCATCATAATGGATATTACTTCTGCATGCGAAGTCTTAATCTTCACCCATACTGAATGCAAAGCATGAAACCATTAGAAAACAAAAATACAGCCTTGCTCTAATATTGCCATTTTAAAGCTGCCAGCTTTTATAGTCATCAGTATGATGACAACACAGCCCTGGCTAATGAATTTGACTACAGATCAGGGGTTTTATCGGCTATAGATATGAGATCAAATCCATGCAGGCGTATTATTTGCAGGTTTTATTAAACAGTTCAATCGGGATTATTAGAAACTCTCTTCAGATTCCTTAATAATGAAAGAAAATAAAGTTAAACTCTAATGAGATTTCCTGGAAGCGCTTTAAAAGGCTGCAGCAGCAGTAAAGTCAGCAGGCAGCACGCAGCAAAAGGAAGTATTTACTGATCAGGAGATGAATGTCTCCTCCCCCAGTTTAACAGTTTTACATTAGACAGGTTTATAAGAGAGAGGCAGAAAGCAAGAAAAACTCCAAGGCAACGCTTTCCTCATCTCAGACATCGCATTTCTTGTGATCAAAGCCTTCAAATCCTGGTGCAAACTGACTTTTTGCTCCCATGACCAAAATCTCACTCTCCCCCCTCCTCCCTCCATCTGTTCAGGCTTGTGTTTGGAAGTCCCTACCACAGAGGCAGAAAGGCTGATCCCTATTGCCTCGGATGTGGTGTGGAAACCCATTAATATTCCTCTGGCAGGTACCCTGACCCTGCTGCCCTTGAACATGCTCGGGAACACAGGGTATTCCTGAGCCTTTGTCCCTGGGAGGATTAACAGGGTTGCCCTGGAGCCAGCCTGAAGGTGTTTTAATAGGTAATACGGGTGGGCTGCACAGCTGACTTCAAGCTTTGCCTCAGGCTGCCCCTGCTCAGCAGCAGAGGTGCAGGCATCGAAATGAGGAGGGGAAAGCTCATCTCTGTGTGGTTCTGTGTGTGGTTATGGTCTGAATCCTCGGAATTTGGGGGAGGATAGCTCCAAATATCCCATCCAGCCCAGTGCGGCAGCATCCCAATGGAGGAAATCCAGGCTGGAGACCTGCTCTGCTTCTGCCACTCTGACCTTCAGTCAGGGATTTATGCTGTTCCACCCCCCCATCTATTTTACTTTCCTCTCTGGTCTTTCTCATGCCTTTGTCTGAAGAAGGGAGCGTGGCTCTGTGTGGCTTTGCTGCGCTTAGCACAAGGAGGTGCCAGGCTCAGCTGGGTCCTGGGGCTCTATCAGGGTGGAAGTAAATAAAGAGATAATAGTAGTAACAATGGTCATTTGTTTGTATGAGCAATAGGATCCTAATGGAGGAGAAGCCTCTCCTCTGAGGTGTCCTTAGCTGCAAGTGAAGGTGTTTCCTTCTCAGCTGGAGAAGATACTGCCTTTTAAATCAGACAAAACTTATCATGTAAAATGGAGCACATCTTTGATTATACGGAACACTATCCTGCCTGTAATTTACCTTCACGGCTGCGAAGGATGCAACGTGATTAAGCTAAGCAATAATAGACTGAACATTATGGGTCAGGATGGAAGAAATATCTAAATAGGAATATCTAAAGAGAAGATAAGAATCTAAAGATAAAGATAAGAAATATCTAAATAGGAAACAATCATCAAAACCCAGTGAAAATACACGAGAAACTCTTTCAACATACAATAAACAAGGCACCCCGCTCTTGCCTTACATTGCATTGAAACTCTCCTTGCTCAGATTGCTGCAGATGCTTGTCTTGTAGCCTACAATAGTCTTTGTTTTCACAACCCCTATGAACTGGCATGATTTTGCAATGATGTGAGCATCTTTCCTTCGTAAGTGCCCATGTTCTGCTGCCTGCTCTGTCTTGCCAACTCTCCTGTGTTTCCCTGGGTGAGTCCACGTTCTCAAATTGTAACTGTGTGCAGTGTATTTTCCTGGAGCTGGTAAAACCATTGCTACTTCACTTAATAACTATGTTTTAGCAGTACCTGCTATCACTTGTTATCGGGCATACACCAGAGGGGGAAAGGGGTCATTATCCCCATTCTACAGACCAGGAAACCAAAGCATTGCATTTAACAGCAATTTCCCCCCCAAGACACGCTGACGAACGTGTGAACAGGAGAAAGACCAACATCCCTTCGGCTCACATTTCACCCCTTAGCATTTGTAACTGCTTTTCCCCCCCCTTTAATATTACCACCTGCAGCACCGTGCCCTCCCTCCAGCATCACAGAGAATGATCGCAGCAGAGCCAAGTGCTTTATGCGATCACAAATTCAGATACTGCAGCAAACAATGCGAGTAATTTTCCTAATTTTAGAGTGTGACTTTGCCATGTGTGATGTTTTGTAACTTCCATCGTGTTTCTGATGAGTTCTGGATCCGATGCCAATAACATGCTCCGTTCCCATCCAAATTAGCATACGAGGAGATTTGGTGCTAGTATTCAGATGATAAGGTCTGTTTGCTGTTTCCATATAGATGTATCTTTGACAGGAAGAGCAATTCTATAATAAGCCCAGGATGAAAAACCCATCAATCGAATTGGTACCACATTACCATGGCAACAATATAATGCTAATGAAATTGTGACTGTTGAACCTTGTTTATGGAGCTCGACAAAATGGGCTTCATAAAACGAGAAATCGTGTCGGTTAGTAATGTTTCAAAGCATGATGAAAACCTTACAATCACATGTGCTGTGACTTATTAACCACATTATCATCCTCAGTTAATGTAACGCATTGCTGTTTGTAATAAGCATTTATTTCCTCGGAGAAATAATATTATATAGGGAAATCTGTGCTTCTCCAGGTTTCATTGTGCACCACAGAGTCTCACTCACCTGCACGCCCCAATTCACTGGGTCAGATGGCATGGGGGCATATCTAGTCATGCAGTGGTTATGCTTGTTTAGTCCCTCAAAATCTATAAAACACACTGCTACTGTAGCTGCAGTAAACACCATTTCTGTAAGACAAACCTTGCTCAATTTATACCAAAATATTCCACTAAAACCTATCCTTTTAGATGAAACCCTACACAGAGAGTGTCTGGTAGCAGTAATATGCTCTTGGCTTCCCCCCTTCTTTCTTCCTCCCCCTTTGGCAGTTTACTGCTATATAGGGCTTGGATGCAGAGGCAGGCAGTCACCCTGCCAGAGGGCTGGCTCTCAATCCTCAACACAGCGGACCTTGCTCAAGGCAAGGTTTGATGTTATGTCCTGCTTTTAAACAAGAAAATGCTGAGCATCCTGATTTCCCAGTCTCTTGAGAGCCAGCAGGCTCATCGGTTTGAGTCCTTAAGACCATCCAGTTCCAACCCCCTGCCGTGGGCAGGGACACCTCACACTAGACCATGTTGCCTAAGGCCCTGTCCAAGCTGGCTCCTGGGGAGTTGCCTCACCTCTAAGCACCTCCAATGTTGAGTTTTGCACAGCACCATCTCATTTTTAGCTAATGGATAGCTTTCCCTCATAGTTTTCACCTTGGAAATAAAGTGTAGTACACCCAATGAGTCCATCTCCTAATCTGCCAGGTAAATCAGAACACAGGAGCAGGTGGATGGGCAAACAATGAGCTCAGTGAGACAAGGGGGCTGGTAATGCATCATCTGTGAGGTTCTTTCTTTAGCAGGCTAATAGTACTGTCAAATAGTCACCACAGCAGTATTACCTAGATATTTAGCCCAGAAAATAGGAGAAAACACTGCTCGTTTTAGTGATGTCCTGATCTACATGGCACAGAAGTCATTGTGAAATCTTTACCACATTAGATTTAATGGGCTTTAAATCAGGGCTTTTAAAGGCTGGTTTTGAAAGCTCCACATTTCATCCTATTTGGAAAAGGAAGCCCTAACATTCCGTTATGCCTACAGTTTGTGGGAAAGCAACGCATTGAATTCCTGCGTTGATAGAACTATAATGTAATGTAATTCCACTTAATATATATTTTGCATTGGCTGACAGCTTTATTAAGCAGAACCAATAATCATCATTACCCAGTGTAATAACCATCTCATTAGAAATGGTCTAATTTTCCCTAATTTCAATTTACCTCTCGGACTGAGCTGATCTGAAATTCCTGAAGTGCCTCCGGTTCAGTTTGGTAAGAATGAAAAGGAAACAAAAGTCTTCAGAAAGCTCCTGCTGACTGATTGCTGCTCAAAGAGCGGCACAACAGAGCTTTGTATCTGGTGTATCTCTGGTGTATTTGTTCCAGAGAGAAGGAAGTCCACAACGTTCAGGTTAGGAAATCACTGCATCACTTTTCTTTCCTTACTGTCTTTGAAGGAACGCTTGCTGCACCCATTTTGCACCGTGATAAATTGTGTGGTTGCCTGCAAGCCTTGCATGCACTCCCCTTTAATAAAGGACCTGGCTAAGGATCACGCCAAAGAGTGCTGGTAGGGAGGAGCTGACAAGCAGAAACGGTTCTTAGAGGGATGGAGAAGGAGATGAAGACACCCATCAAGTTTCATTATCCTCCAACGAAAATAGGATGTAAACTGTGACATCCCGGCAGATTACATATGTCAGGCAAGCAGATGTGAGCAGAAAAATGTAGATGCTAAATCTCACCTAATAGGCTTACTCTGTGGATTATTCACAATGACCAAGGCTGTGTTAACCGTAGTAGGATATAAGAAATAAGTGAATCTGGGGACATTTCCAGCTGTGCTGAAGCTAATGCTCTTTGATATACCTTGGAGCATCCTGAAAGCACTTTGGGTGTCATACACTTTACAGACATCATAAACAGCACTATGGAATATAGCTTTCGTTCCCAAATTTCAAAGGGTGCTCTGTTTTCTCTAAAGACATGCTTGGATACTCCTGTATAACATGCAAACTGCTCTAGCTGCCCGATTTGTTGCTGCCAGTTCTGAAAACACATGTGGTCAAGAGTACTGCTGCAATCACAGAGGGAAGTAACCTCGTATGCACAAGGAAGGGCTTCGCAGGTAAAGTAGAGAAATTGGGTAAAGGTTTCGTTTATCATAGGATGCTGCTCTATGTAGGTCTAAATCATAAAAAATAACTACTTTTTCTGTTTATTTGGTTTGGTTTTTAGTATTCCCCCTAACTAATACAGAAAAGCCAGTGTCTCCTGTGAAACCACTCTGCTATGAAAGCTCTTCTCTTTGAAATTCAGAGCCTTTTCCACCATAGTATTATTTCCTCAGCTATCAGAGCACACAATGCAGCAGCACAAAGCATTCCACTATTATCCCAAGATAATTTCCTAGTCGGTAAATGTATTTTCCTGCCTGTGGTTCCAGGCATTCTGCTCTCATTGGAAGTGATGATTTGCCGTTATCTTCTCCAATTCAAGTCAGCCCGTATTGGTTTCACTTTGAACATCTACCTGCGCAGTACAAACGTGGTTTCTTTGTAGATTGTACAAGCTGGACCAGGCTGGTGACTTTTACAAGCCAGACTAGATGAGCAGTGCGGTGGGATGCCTGCTATAGACAGCCAGCTTCTGGAGGAAGCTCTGCAGTGACTCACTGGTGGCTGTCTCCTGCCTGCGTCAATGTTATCGCACCCGTACATCAGCATGAGTCTGCTGGAGATGCTGGATTTAAAGGCTGACATAAAACCATGTGTCCTATCTGGTGTGCTCAATAAACACAGTGTGGCACTTCCCAGCTGTACTTACCCTGCTCTTCCCTTTGGACACTGTCTAGGACGGGAAAACTCACCTTAAATTTCTCTTCATTTCTGAAGCTTTCCATAACGTTCTCCCAAACGCTGGAAGCCAAGGATCCAGTGCTCAGGGGGTGCTTGTGTCACCTCCGATGTGCCCACATTTCAAGGTGATACCACCCCTCTGCAGACTTTGTAAAGCTAGTGAGTGTGGACACGAGGCCTTGGGTTTGGATGGGTTCAGAGGTCACCTCTCTTGTCCTTCCTTGGGAGCCTGTTTTGGGAACAGATTTCATAGAACCCCAGACTGGTTTGGGTTGGAAAGGACCTTCAGATCATCCAGCTCCAACCCCTGCCATGGGCAGGGACACCTCACACTAGAGCAGGTTGCTCCAAGCCCCTGTGTCCAGCCTGGCCTTGAACACTGCCAGGGATG
>JANHGB010057089.1:0-63554 GCA_026283785.1 Coracopsis vasa
GCAGGCACCCAGGGGAGAGCTGCGAGCCTCAGAGAGCTTAAAGGCCCTTGGCTGTGGAGGATGCTGACCTTAAAAAGTTTCAGAGATGTTATTTCACAACTGACTACAGAGAACACACTACAAAATGTTTTGAAGACAACCTGCTCAAGTTAGGCTGCTCTAACCTGCACTAGAGACAAGCACAGAGGAGGATCACAGCATTCAGCTATCCCAGACTATGTCAAATCCCCAGTTTCTGTGCCCCGCAAAACTCATCAGAAGCACACTACTGAACTGGAAGCTGTACATAAATACATCTATTGCTATTTTATAGCTTTAATTAAACATCACTAAGTCTCTGAGACCATAATAATTTAAGTCAAAATCCAAACCTATGAATGGTAACCATTAGCTTGAAATGTAACATGCAAATAAAAAGATTGCTGGATATACTCAAGTGCATTCTTGCAGGTCATATCTCCTAAAAATGGGCTCTCTGAAAGATATCCTCCATACACACTGCTTGCATGGTAAGTTTTTCAAAGTCAGTATAAAGGAGCCTCATAAAGATCAATACATCCAGGCTTACGATACAAACCTTAAGACAACCCAATACATTTGTCTTCATTGATGCATACACATGTTTAGAATTTTTGCTTTGAATTTTCTTGTTAAAATTCTCTTTGTACATTTGAGCTGAGAACACCTTTGCTATCTGACTAGATCCATTTTTGATCTTGTCACAGATTTGATGCTGGGAAAAGGTAGAATTATGCAGGGGACACATGGAGGTTAAGCAAAAAGAGAATCAGAACAGCAGTTAGCTTCTCACAATTCAGAGAATTATCCATCTGGATTCTGGCAAGTACCAAAAGCCTTTGAAAATTCAACAGCAGTGATTAGAAGGACACCAGTGAAATCAAAATACGTTCCTGCTAGTTCGTAAAGTCTCCTAGTCATGTATCAAGGGTGAAAAGACTAATCCATTTTGTTAGTCATTCATTTAAAGGTAGGTAATAGGATAAGATCCTCAGGGACTAGCAGACATTTTCTAATAAGTGACTTGCTGCTCTTTAGTAAGTTCAGTCCCATAGGACTCACATTTCTGAAATCTCAACACATTTTCCCAAGTGCCAAGAAATGTTATAACAGAAAAGATCTGCATAATTCCTGTCCCCAAAGCTTAAAAATAGCAATTTAAATCCTTGCAGCCATGAAAGAACAAAACATGTAGAAAGGAAGTGTTTCTAGCCAAAGTATAAAAGGTTAACGGCAGGTTTTATTTAAAGATACATTACATTTGAGAGGTCAGACTATGAAGAATAAAGTACTATTATGCCAGAAGGCTAAAATTTGAGACCATATGACCTTCTTCAGATTTGTCATTCTGCCTCTTTGTGGACAAGGCATAATAACTAATAAACGAACACTTTGCAATTATATGCTACTAGTCACCTAAGAATGTAGGATATTGTTTTTCATTTGTAGTGACTTATGGTTCTGTGGGAAGTTTTAAACTGAAGAAACCTTTGAATGTCATGTGTAGAGCTATGAAAAGCTCAATTAGAGGTGATGACAGAAGAATACAACAGAAAGACAATGATTTCAGATTAGTGTTACTTCAAATCCTAATATCAAATCCTGAATTTTAGGAACCTAAAGAAATGTCAGGGTCTGTTCATGTACTTCCTGGAACCAACTCTGCCTGAATTCTAGGTTTAGCCTTGAATCAGCTTTCTCTCAAAACTTAATTGACAATTAAAAAAAAAGAAAAACAAACCCAACACAAGCAATTTTGCTTAATGCAAAAATTAAAGCAAAAAGATAAAATAAAAAGAGAAAGAATACTTTTCATGTTTGTTCATTCCATTTAGATTTGTAAAGATAATTTGACTTGATAATTTGAAAGTCAATTCAGCTGAAGATCTGAACATATTCTTTTATTACCACTTTCTGTCAGAGCCAGCCTAACCTGAGCACAACTTGTATAACTTCCTAGGCTTTCTGTAAACCTGCATAATTGCCAGGGCTAAGTCTTTTTTTTGAAAGACATTGTGAAATATTCCAAATTGTTTTCTTACATTTAAGTCAATGTGACTATGCTGTACGAGGTTTAAGTTGTGGGAACTTAATCATATTAGTCAATGCTGCTGCTCTGGTCTCATCGAGAACTGTCTGCAAACTCTACACTTCCCAAAGTTTTTATATCGAAATCCAGTGATTTGGTCATAAACAAAAGATAACAGACCTCAGAATTTTGTCAAATTAAGTACTTAACTAAGACAATTCCAAAATTTAAAATTTCAGCCAGCACATCCATAAATAAAACATATGGAAAAAGCAAAAGAGGATGAATGTTCATGAGTTGTTTTGTTTTTTTTTGTAAATCCTTAATGAACTTGTAAATCATCATCATCTATAATTCAGAGAATGATTTCTAACAAGTGCAGCTTTTCTCTTTCTATATACCACATATTTACTATTCAACTTGAACCAGTTATTGGTACATTTATAGTGAATAACAGCTTTCCAGAATTACCGAAGATGCTTGTGTGTATAAAGGCTGCATCTTTCTACTATTCCCAGCCCAGTGGTACCTCAGATTGCATCCAGCCTGATAGATCAGTGTTTCCTTTACAGAATTGCATTCTGGCAACAAAAAGGAGGGATTTTTGTTGACTTGTTTGTTGGTTTTTTAATCCTTTGTGGTACAAAGATATTTCTCAACTAGAATAAGTATCATATTGTGATTTCATCTCAATGTTTTATGCATGGCCAGAAAGTGCTCACAAAGCATTTCTGTGCATTCAGAGGGGAAGGCACTCAAAAATATACTTCTATAGATCTTTGTAGATGTACCATAGTGGAATTCTGTGTATGTGTTTCAAATATAATATATAAGGGTGATGTATGTTAAGTTTGTCTTCCTTGCATCTAATTTACTCTTGAAATGCATGGAGCTTAATACTAATGAATCAGATAAATATATTCCTGTTTTAAGTCCAGGTAAAGAGCAGACAACTATCATCCAACTGTTCTTATTTCACAGATTTTCCAGTTTGCTAGTAACATTCTGATTAATTTTTCCACATCCTTTCCCTGCATAAAAACTGCCAAACAATCTGTGCCATAGCTTTGTGAAGTACAAACCTTTGGACTCAACAATATTGCCTTATTCCTAAAGGACCTAGTTTTCCATACATATGTCTATAACAAATTAGGCCTCATAAAAAGCAATGCAATACTTACATTTTCAAGATGCCTTTTATGCATTATAATTTTGATACTCTTAATAAAATCAGATCCTTCCAAAGGACACAGCACTGTCAAATTCATTTTTTCAAGCGCTTATAATTTATAGCTTATACCCACATGCTTAGTTTGTTTTATTAATGTGTTTTGATTGGAATAAGCAGCATGATAAAGGAGGATAACACAACAAGTATAAATATCCTTGAGTAACAGTTTGATTTAGAGCCAGCGCTATCTTCCCCACACATAACACTTCTTAGATAGAAGTCTGAAAGACAGTAATTAGCCTACTGTTGGGAAGTCCAGTTTGAAGCGACCCGGAAACAGAGAACCAAAATCCCAATTGAGAGCAAAATGGTACTAAGCTACAGGTCTTTCTGTAGTTCCAAGTGAGATAGAAGCTTAAGCTGTCAAAGTAGAAGAGCTGTGTTGACTGATGTGATGAGCAACATCCATGCTAATTAAAGGTGTGAGACATAAGCTAGATCTGTGCTCTTGATCTGAACATTTGTCTGTACACCTAGTTTGCAAAGCAAATTTAAAACAGGACTAAATTTAGTTAGGACACATGCTAATTTCAGAGCCACCTTACGTGGACTCCCTCTGCCGTCACTGGAGACAACTCACTCTAAGACCTAGAAGTGATTTTTATTTTTCATAGACTGTCTAAGCAGTCATCTCTATCTGGCTAAACCTACTGTAAATGTAATATTGCACTTCCATCATTTATGCAAAAGAATACTGAGTGCATAAAGGTCACAAGGCCATCCTGGGAAAAAAAAAAAGTGTAAGAAGTGGGAAAAAAGGGAAAAAAATATCAAACAAAAACTTGATGTTACTCTTGGAGTTACTGTAGAGTAGACCATTCTCTGGAGAAACATTACAGCAAATAAATATTCCATGAAAGATGCTAAAAGATAACGCACTATACTGCACTGAATGAATGCTGTGAATAATGCTATTGCTGTGCCTGCTTTGCCTGAACATCCCTGTATTGTTGTTCACTGGTTCAGTGTTTCCTTCTTCAGAGAGCAGCTTTGCAGCACCATTTTTTCTATCAAGGCAAAGATCCACAGACGCTTCCCAAAATAAAAGACTAGATATCACAGTATGCATTGACCAGTCAATATCTTTATAGATATATAGACACCTCTAACTGGTGTATGATTACATCATTTAAGAACTGATCTTTTCACCTTACTTGTATTTTTCAGGCAGATAGTTAAAAAACCTGTTTGTTAAAAACAAATGTGCATGATCTCTCTGAAGCATGTTTGAAGCACAAAAAAGAGTACACATAATAAAAATCACGATATCATTTTAGAAGGCTATTCATCTTTATGGTCATAATGTTAAGACCTCAAGAATTGAATTTTTAATTGAAATGTCGATAAATTCAACTGATGTGGTAATGTATTTTAAGTAAATTATTAGGATAATGCATTTTTCAGTGATTAGCCTCAAAAACAATGGCAAATTTCTATTTATTTATTCCATATTTTATATCATCTACAAAATCTATTTAAAAATTAAATTAATTCACCAAATATATACTATTCTCCTCTGTCTTTGGACTGCCTGTTCACAAAAGCTTGTATGTAACTCACCAAGTGAATAATGTCTTTTCTTCTTATCCATTCTTAGTACTAGCATTTATTGTACATATTTTACAGCTGGTGTAATGTCATTGAAAAGGCAAATATTGCTACATTGTGTACAACTGTAAAAAACAATTCCAGTATTTTTTACTTCCTTGAACATTTTTAAGGATTCATCTCAATTAGAAGCAAATTTTCAAGGGATGGTATTATTACAAACCTGTAAATACAAAATATGGAGGACTTACAGAGATGTAGATCCCATGTCAACACAGACTTAAAGTACTAAGAAAATTAACTATCTGCTTCACTGTATCACCCATAACGAATATTACTGCTGCATTCCAAAAGCAATAAAGCTTTCTTAAGTGCATCACAATAAAATGATAGAGGTTTTTTGTAAATGGTAATAACACTTCACAACTTTCCTCTGGCCACCAGGTGTATGTAACAAAAATATAAAATATTTGGCCACTAGAAGGTAAGAACTTCAGAGACTGTGGACTGTAAAGGGAAAAATGAGATTACTAAATATTAACTAGTATTTGGAGGAAACACCTTGGGATTATATCATTAGAAAACTGAGCTTAAAAGAAAACTAACTAGGACAATCATGATTAAATAGAAAATTTTTGGTTATATGAAGACTAATGCAGAAAGATTTAGGGCTAGAAGCACTGTAGATCCTTCTATAGAGAAATCATTTGTATTCATATTTTAGATAATTTTTTAAAAACAAGTAAAAAATCCTGGTACTCTTGTAACTGCCATCTGTTCATATATATCAAAGCACTTTACAACAGAGATCTTGATCATTTTAAGTTTTTTACAAATGGGCGAGAAGAGGCACAAGAGGAAGATTATCTGCTATCATAAAAATATTGTATTGATTCTGTCCAAAATCCTATCCAACACAGTATATCCTGTGTCTGCAAGAAAAGAATAATCAATAGAAACAGTAGAAGTGCATGTTTCTCTGGTTTCCAATAATTTCAATGAAAGTTGAAGGCTGGTGAAAGAGATGGAAGTAGAAAATAGGTTTCCTGAATTCAGGCCTAGCCTATTAAGACAATATACAATTTATAAAAGAAGGAGCTAAAAGAGATTGGCTCTACTCTTAAAGAAGGAATACATGGATTCCATCTTGAAGTAGGATACCCAAACTGTAAGCTCTTACACTGTGATATGTTTTGACAATGTTGTTTTAAAAGAAATCTGTAAAAATGCTTTTATACTTTTTTTCTTTTTTTTTTTTTCCAAAGCCCCATCACACATTTGGATATTCACTCTGATTAAGTGTTAGTAATCATTTAGAATTCTAACTGCCCAAGTTACTGCATCAAGCAAAATTCATTGTTAACTTTGGAAATGAGTGAGGTTTTTGTCAGTATCTCAACAGAATCCAAGAGCAGTTGCCTGCTGTGAATTAGGGCAGAGTGATAAATGTAAGAGGACATGGAAGAACTCAGTCTTTAGAAGGATGGTAAAATTTGACATGAAGAAAATGAAATAGATACTATGTTAAACAGATTTTAAGCAAAGAATACATAATTTCTTTTTATATATAGCAAAGTGGGGATTTTTACTTAAGTAATCAAATGAACTGAAATAACATTTCCCAAATGGTTTCTTTAAGTTTAAAAAAGTCATAGTTCTACTCAGGGTTCATTCTGACTTGTGATATATTTGTAAATGATACCAAGCACTTCTGACCAAATTTGAGACAATAATTACTTATAATAGCAAATCCAAACAACAGCCACAGCCACCTATGGGAAGTGGTCACCACATCTCCATTTTGACCACATGTGCAAGTCCCATTGATTCTTGGGGCAATTATGGTTCTGAGCGCAGCGCTGTTGCTGATACCCTGCATCACAGTTTGCTGTGAGAAGACTTGGTGAAATGGCTCTGATTACTTTCAAGTCATTCCTTGCTGGGCATCTCTCCACTGTGCTATAGCTGAAGCCTAAGAACCAGATTTAGGCTCAAAGCTAATTATTGCATTTCTCTACCTGAACTAATAAGTCTTGACTCCCTGATGGAGTCCCTGGCACAAGTACAGCCCCTCACTAGTGCAGTTGGAGCAGCTGATTTTAGTGAGTATGGACAACGGAATGAGTCCCCAAACAAAACTCATTTTTGGAAGAGCAACATATACAGTTTATAGCATCCAATCATGGAACTGAAACAATAAAAGTGGAACAATGTGACTCAGGTGACCCATTACAACAGCTTCAGTATAAGGTCACACCTAATGAATACGCTGAATCTGTGAGTGCCTACCTGAGGCTTGCAGAATGTTTCATTGAAGAAATATAAACAGTACGAGAGCTTTATATGTACAGAGCAAATAAAGCAAGCCAAGCATTGCCTAATAAATGACTGATTTTGAAATATTTGGCTTCTTTAGTGCTAAACATTTGTAGGGAAGAAGAGTACTCAGTCATGAAAAAAATATTCTGCACATGGTGGAAAATACGTCAAAAAATAAAAGCCCTGAGACAAATACCCTACGTCTCCCCCACTTCTTTAGATTCATAAGGATTTTTGAAAAGGCTTCCAAGAAGAGGCTTGAATGAGAACAGAGTTTTATGGTTCTAAACACTCAGTAAGAAATTAGCAGTTATTGCAGTAACTGTCGAGTCCATGATGAGCTTTGTACCTCTGAGAGCGCTGTATTAAAACTACAGATAGGAAATAAACATCTGGCTGGTTTCTTCCTGCTCAGCCTTTCGTTCCAGAATCTGTCTTCTCAAAATTACACTGCCTCTGGGCTCCACACACAACCTTAATACGAATAGTATCTACACAGAATACTAGATTCAGACTTGATACTCAAGATTTATGTTTCTACCCCATAAATTCTAAGCTTTAGGTCTTCCAAAAATTTTTCACAAGAATTCTAATCATCTACTCTTTGAGACACACATTATATGTGTGGATACAATGCAGATCCGCAGATGGAGTCTTTAGAGTTGTTCTTAAAATTCAGTTAGTCTTAGCATCATGAAAAATACTTATTTAGACAAAAAAATGAGACCAAATTTTGGATTTATTACTTTACTTCCATATTGTGGTGGTATGTGGATAGCTTAGGCTTAGCGTAATTATCTATGTTAACCACTTCTCACAACAACCCCTCTTTTTCTATTTTTCATTATATTATATAACATTACAGAAAAAAATCTTACAATAAAAATTTATTAAAACATTATTATTTAATATAATTTTTGAGAAATACTGATATTTTCACATAGGCATATTCTGACTTTTGGACCAGATATAAGAGCGCCAAAGTTTAAACCTTCAAACCCTAAACTTTATGACCTTCAACAAAACTTGTAGAAAACATTAAAAGAAACTCTTAGTTGAAATGCAGCCACATCCTAACAGGTTTTCTCTAATCTAAAGAGATTCTCTATTTAGATTTTTATCTCTATTTTAGATTTTTTCTTTTCTATTTAGTTTAATCTAAATAGAGGTACTTTGTTATCTCTTTAAAAGTCCAAACAGTCTTGGTTATGTGGAGGAGCTGACATTGCAACTATTATTCTGTAGCTATTCTCCAGTTTTTCTGAAATTCCTGAATAGTTCCCCTTGGAGGATAAATCAGGCCCATAACTCCAGAATAACATTCTAGGAAAAAAATTAGGGATTTAGAGATACAGATAAAGACTACATTTCTGTTGCAGAGAAAGCCCACTGATAGAAACCTGGGTCTAAAAAAATGAGACACTATTTACTTTTGTACCTCTACAGGGAAGGAGAATGGAGGATTTATCTTTTACTTCTTACCTACTCAAGGTGACTCCCAAAAGCCTCAAAGAAAATTTCCACAACTCTAATTTGTGCTAAAGGAAATCATGCACCTCCTAAACCAGCCAACTAAATAGAAACCAGCTGCTATAATTTATCATAATCATTTATCTTGAATGGTTTATATTCAAAACTTAAAAAAAGGCCTAAACCCAATGTAATTTTCAGTTTGGGTTTGTTTTGTTTTTTTTTACTATAGCTAAACTTTAGACCATTATGTTACTAAGTAACTGTTCCAAACTTGGAGATTACTTAGAGATTATAAGAATGGGACAGTGATTTCCATACTATTTTATAATTTGCCCTAGCAAAATCCTTACAGTACAGCTGGAACGTTAATCTTAGAGCTTCACATTTTCTGCCTCAGGCAATTCGCAGACAGAGAGATACAATCAGGAAATAAAAATAAACATGCTAGCTAAAGGATTGTTTATCCTATTGATTTTCTATTTAATCCCATAAAATGTCTCCCTTCCAACACTAGCAGCCTCTCAAAGAAAGCTCAAAAGTGATATTATCTGGTTTAAGGATACTTTGGCACAGGGCAGCAATAACTCCTAAGGTTAAAATTTGAGGAAATGTTGCTGCCTGTCACACCTGAAAGAATTAGAAGAAAAGATCAACAAATCAGAGATGTAATAAATGGGCTGGAAGAAGACACAGGGAAAAGGAACACACAATTTTTTACATGAGTAGAATTGGTTGCAAAAGTCCAGTTAAGTGACAGAGAAAAAATGCCATGGGTATATATTGATTTCAAATAAAAGTTTTCACAGGAGGAGATTATCTAACATTCTCCAGCCTCACATTTATGGTATTAAAAACAAATTCAAAGATCTCCTCAGGACAGAACTAGCATTTGGTAGTCATCTTCCCAACAATACTCAAAAGACAAGACCTCTTCGAAGTTCTTTTCTTCCTACTTCATCCAGCTTCTCAATGATTTGTAATTCAGGGGGAAAAAATGAAAGGAAATCTCTGAATACACAAGTTAAAATACTTGGGGAAAAAAAAAACCAGACAGTATGATAACTAAAGGTAGTCTTAAAAAATTGCTTGGATCTCCTCCAAGTTCACTGTTGCTTGGAGAACTAACTCTAGTATGATGAAACTGCCTTGAGGATGGATGTACATTGCAATGCATGGCCTTATGAAGTGTATGGCCTACCCCTTTGAGCAGCTCTGGGGAGTGAGAACAGTGACGTCTGCTGCTGTGTCACAGCACTATACCTAACCCTGCGGGTTCTTGTTCTCTATACTCAGACACTTAGTGGGGTATCAACACCTAAGTTAAATAGGATTCGAGGAGGAATAGACAAACATTTATCATATAAGCATTCAGGTTCTGGAAATAACACTGAAATTAGTGTTCTACCATTGAAGTATGAGGATACAGCAATGTTTTTTATAATGATGTGTCTGTTATGTATTAAGTCCTAGAAATTTGTAAACCAGACAAAAGTTTTGCAACAGTTCTTCTTTTCTGATTTCAGTGAAGCTAGGCAGTATTTTTAAGACCCTTCAGAGTTTGAAGCAGCATTATGGGAAGCAACTGCAATGAGGGAGCATTGCATGCAATAGTAACCAAAGGAATAAGGTCTATCACATAGACAATGGATACAGGCTATAAATGAAGAAGTAAACTTCATGGTTTCAGGACAAAACCCATAAACATAAAAGTTCATTTACAAAACTTGTCTTCCTGAGAAGGTCTCTCTAGTATTCATTGTTTATACAAGTATAACAAACCGTTAGCTATAACAGTTCTTCTACTATATTTGACCTAAAGTGTCTTAAATTGATATGTTGACTCTTGCTGCACAAGCATTAACTTTTAGGACTTCTATCTGACAGATTAGGGGAAAAAAACTTGTTAAAGAATAAGTGTTGAGCTGCTCTGTCTTTATCACTACTTAATAGTAGTGTAATCTCACGAGAATACACTTGTGAGCTGCTGATATTAATGGCACATATACATGTACTAGATGAAATTGCCTTAGGAAAAATAAGGTTAGCTTTTTAACCAGAAGATGAAAAGGATCAGGTTCAGAGGTGATCAGTACATTCAGGGATTTGGTATCAGGAAAACTGCAAAGCTCTCGTGAGTGGAAATGTACTGAGAGCAACTTTCCTGCTCTGCGCAAATGGAATCTAAAATATGTATGCTTTTGATAACTAAGCTTTTGAAGATGGGATCCAAAATTAATCTCCAAACAGGGACAGAATAAAGAGGAGGAAAAAAAATCACTTTCATTTCTCTTTTTTCATGTGCAGTCAGATTGTTTTCACCAGCAGTTCCCTCAGTCATGTCAGTGGGCACTGTGCACACCAGCTGGTCTAACACAGCTTCAGAGATCTTTCTCTAGCGAAGGTGGGAAAGTATGTTCACACTGCAGCAGTGGTACTGACATATAATGCACCAGAAAAGATACATTTCATTCTTGCAAGTGGAACCTGAAAACAACATATTGGGCTGAAGATCTAAGGCAGCCATTTAGTAGCAGCTACAGTGCTGAGCAGTTCACGATTGATGTTCTTCCTCTAATTTAGCAGTCCATAAGGTATATTTTTTCAAGCATGACGCAAATAAAAAAATCATATTTTGAGTGACAGATATATTAAAAATCTCTATGGTTAGAGAACTGAATATTACAGTTTTCTCAGTGTCTGTTACTATTTTTCTTAGCCTATGTTAATTCCTAGATATCTCTCTGTTATCTCATGAAATACTGATCCAGGCTAAAAATGTTAAAATTTCTGCGTGTCAAAAGCAATAAATTGCTATAATTCCTGCATGTTTTTACCCCTTCAGCCAGTTCTCTAGATTTGCTCAGTGCAGAGGATGTCAAGCAGTTTTCCTCGCAATTGCTCATTATCATAAGAACAGGATCATCCCTCCTTGGGACTACAGAATAATCTTTTTGCGTTTTCTGTTTCTCTGTGGTTAAAATATCAGTTTATTTTTCTGACTGACAAACACCAATACATAGGTAATAAATATGAATGAACTGTGAAACATACCCCTTTCAACTTTAGGAGACCTTTAAAATATTTTGTTTCTTAAAACCCAAGGTAATTTATTCTTTGGCCATAAACCAAATTTGAATTCGGAGGAAGTACAGAAACAACACCTTCGTGGCACAGTACATAATTAAAATACAGTTATCTACTCTAAACTGATATACACCAAAATGTTTACCATAGACAGGAGCCGAGGCACGAGTCCTAAGATGGAAAAGTAGGAGAGCATTGAGATCATTGAAAAATACATGAAATGAAGTAGAGAGACAAAGAATCCCAAGCCAACGAGCACACGGTTTGAGCTAATTGTAGTTAAAGGGACCACTAGCCAGATCTTGACAATTCTATTGATTGAAAATACTAAATTAAATGCCACATGCAAATCTGTCTGGAAATTATTCGAATCTCAGCAAGTCTGTCTGAGTCCTGCCAGCAATACAGATGGAAAACAACCTCATCCTATAGGGTTTTAAAAAGAAATGAAAAGACATCTATTTCAGAATAAGAGCGGACTGAGTAATCTATAAATTAGTCCACATTTTGGTATTTTTTCCCCCTTAGGGCAATTCTTGGCATGTGTTTAACAGTATTCCCAATGAAATCAGGTTTTATTTCTATAGAGAGTGGAATGCAGATGAGCCTCTCAGGCTACAGAGAATGCCAAGTTAACAGCAGCAGCAAATTCTGATCAATTATTTTTCCTGCATCAGATAAAAATTTATGACTTTTTTTTAGAACAAGTGTTATTTCAAGACTTCTCTTTGCTGGAAAGTTTCTGTAACATGAAGACCTATAGCAGCAACTTTCATTTAGCTTATGTGATCTGGATAGGCAGGTTGTTCATTTTGCTTTCCCAGACCAGCTGTTTACCGATGACATATGTGGGAGGTACAGAAACAACTGAATATTGTTTCAGATGTGAACAGTAGAGTATAAGCAGATTTTGCTTTAAAAAACCCCACTTTTTATGAACCTTGATAGCAGGCAATGTAGTTTTCAAAATTTTAATGATTTCAGTAAGAACTACCCATCAGCTCACAAAACAGATGGCAGTATTACTGCCCACCAGACTTAAAAATATCCCAAGAGAATTTAAAATCCACAGCAAGTCTTCTGTAGTTAATCCAGTAACTAGAGATTGTACTCTGGGTGTTAATTAACAGCTTCACTTTGAATTAGCTGTGAGACAGGGAGAGAGAAGAATATCTAAGTTTGTTATTTCTTTTTTATTCTGTTGTTAATAAGGAACTTAGCGTGAAAAGTCTCAAAAGAAACCTGTGGAGTTCTTTTCACCTTCTTATCCTGCTAAGTATTTGTAATTATTACTGAGCTCTACAAATCCTCACCATTACTTTCTATTGTGACTTCTGTGGGCATTAAGCAAAGATTCAGGTCTAACATAGATGTGGTAAGCTTATCAGAAACTGCTTTACAGATTTAAAGGTATATTCCAAGAAATGTATCCCCCCAAATGCGTAAGGAACAATTTTTCCTGGATTATTATATTGACTTAACTGTATCCATTCCTAATTCATATGGAGTAAATGAGGTATGTGGCTCATTGGTTTTATTCAAGTGCAAATTGATTAAATATAAATAGCATGGTATTCTTCTTTATACTAGTAAATGCCTTCTACAATAGAGAATACTTTCTGGAAAATATTCTTATGGACAGATAAAAATTGCTGTCCTCTTCTGCTAAATTAGTATCTAAGCATGTGTTGGAAAAGATAGTGCCAGCTCTATGGTGGTCCATCAGTCTCTCAAAGACTTCAGTGAAGTCAAAGGAAAAATCCACTGTTCCCATGATCAGCTTAGAGTATTGGATCAGGCTTCTGAAGCAACTTCAGGGCTTAAACATTATCATTATACTACATTAGTTTCACTGGTTTTTAATCTAATGAAAAATGAATAAATCCCAGCTAGGAAAATAAGTAAATAAATAAATAAAAAGTAGATTTGTTCAGAATGCTGTGTTTGTAAAATAAAGTATTTAAACTTCCACAAATGCACGCAGTGTTCACGGCTGTCAGCAGTATAAGCAGGTAGCATCCTGCTGAGAGTGTTCCCCATGCTACCCAATGGGCTTACAAAAACTGAGATAATGAAACATACAGTGGCTTACAGGCACAGTCAGATCTGAAATGCTTTTGTAATTCTCTTTGGAATATTGAATGCCTTTAACATGTTTGAGGAAATCTGTAGAAGACAGTTCTTCATTTAGGTTTGATATCTCAAGAAACTACAGGGTTCAGCACATTACATTGTTTGTCAGACTTTAACACCCAGGTTTATTTTACCAGGTTCTAGATGGACAGTATGAACTGTCATTCTTAGCTGGATAGAATTCCATTAAATTTAACATAAGATGCATTTATCTTTACCTAAAGAACCAGAAAAATCACAACTGTAAAATTAAGGGTGTAAAGTAGAAGGATTTTTGAGTATCAGCAAGCTGAGCAGGAAAGAGAGCTTCCATGTTACCATTTGGTTTTGTGGGGTTTTTGCCTTAGAATCATGCCCAGTATAAGTAAAATCAAAACACCTTTAAGGTTTTTGCAATGAGAACTTAACATCCAATGGCTGTAAGTATTGAACTTGAAAAAAATCCTGATATATTCCTTACATTAACAGGTTCTTAACAACCTACTGTCAGAGCACTTAAGCATGTTTATGATACTGTTTTAGAAGAGCTGACCTGATAAGGAAAGCAGCACCCAGAAGTACGCAAGAAGCGTCTATAACCTACAGAGACTGCATAAGAAGAATAGATGGAAAGGATTAAGATTTCCTGCTGTAGTACACTTTGGAATCCGAGAGATGTATTGGAAGCCTGTCTGTGTAAGTGGATGCAATATTTAGTGTAGCTGTCCTAGCCAAAGTCAGTGCTATCAAAAGATAAAACAAGCATAGGGTGTCATTCTTGACAATCATGACACCATGAAGGACCCTGTGAATTATATTAGAATAATTAGTTTATCTACTGCTTCAACATAAAAAGATACTGATAACAAAAGCCCTATTTTATATTTACAAAACCCCTTTTTCTTCTAAAAAAAAAACAAAAACAAAAACAAAAAAAACCTTCACAGTGCTGTACAGATCCAGATTCTTAAATTATGCTTTTTCTAAATTCTAAAATTATTTTATTCTAACTATACATGCATTTGGGAAAAACCCCACCTAAGTTCAAACATTTCTCCAAATTCTGAAAAATATGGCATAAAGTAACTTTCTACCTGGTTTTGCACGCTTCTAATCTCACAGAATTTATAAATCTGGAAGATTTGGGTAAATATATAAGCATGTGGGAGGCTATGTGAAAATTTAATAGCTTTCTATAAAGCTTCATAAATCACAGTTTACTCAATTTGAAGGCAATCATAAAGAATTGGTCTGGAAGGTACTTGAGGAAGCTGTCTCATCCGCCCTCCCTCTGCAAAACTTGCTAACTCTTTTTTTTGCATCCCTCAAAGTTATTTCAACAGATGAATTAATTACAACAGATTTAAGTCTCTTAATCCTAGTTTCCATTCCCCAGGTATTAAAACTGTTAAGGAAATACTTTGACTACTTTTTTGTTTTCACACACATAGCTCTGAAAATTTGTCCAGATTGAGAGAAGTCCTGACTGCTTGCCCCCTAAGCAGCTGCAAGATGAGACAGGTTATGGCATGCCAGTTGTATGCGGGACAAGCAGATGGCAAATTTAGCAATTCAAGTTGATTTAAACTTTTCAAGAATATATCAGCATTGTAACCCAGGCAGTCATACCTTGAGAGGTAAAGCCCCAAATGCCTCCTAGGCCTTCTCCTAAGATATATGTGAGGAACAAAATTCTTTAAGGAAGGAAAGATAGATTGCCCCTGTACAGAACTTCACAGTTTTTTGCATGGCTGTGAAATATGCATCTCGCTGTCTGATACCTTTTAAAGCTCTTAGTAAGAGTATAATGTGCTTTTGTTCTTCTCAACTAATTCCTAATCTTTTTCTGGAAAGCAAAGATAATCAATCTACGTTTCTCGGCCAGCAACAGGAGACAATGTTCTTTAATCACAGCATGTGTCTTTTCCTCCAGAGACTATGAGCTGACTGTCTCAATTATTGGGGTCCACTGAAGTCAGTGAACCAGGATAATGTACATTAGTTGAGTACTGTCCTTTTATTTTATATTATAATACAGGAGTGAACCAGGGATCAGTCTAACTGTGCTGGGTCGATAAGTACCTAGAAGGAAACATGAGCTGAACGATGAACATCATAGCCTTGGTGTATGTGTTCTTGGTTAATGAAGAACCATTACATATTTAGCACATAAATAGAGGAATATGTGAAAGGGAGCTATATAATAGATGAGAGAGGATGAGAACTTTTTATTGACTACTGCACAGCGAAATTCAGCTATTTGCAAAACTTTTAGCTAACTATCCATTTATATATTTAACTCCAGGATACTAACACCATGAAGTCCAGCAATATCATTATTTCAGTATAAGGTCCAAGCATGTGCTTCTGAGAATTGTATAACTTCACTCTGTAGGCTCGAGAAAGTCACCAAAACGGCATGAGCAGATAATTATCCAAGACTGTGCATGAACAGAGTTCCTTGTGATGATTAACCAGTAGGAATGATAACCAGGGGCATTCATATGACAGAAAGTACCGATCAGATCATTGCAGGCCTGCACAAAAGAAAAAATCACTGCTGATTGAACAGCAGAAGCAGCAGACAATAGGGATGATTAAACGGATGGTGGTAGACATGGGGTTGCTGGAATAGCAACTCACATCAGAATCTTTGACAAGCAGAAGCTGTGAAAGTAAAAATAGATGCTAAAAAGCAGCTGATAAGAAATCAGAAAGGAAAGAGGAATTCGCTGGATAAATGGAGTGTGATCAGAGCACACTTAAATTAAACATGAGAAAAGCAATAAAGTAGAGAGAGGAAGATATTCAGATATTTGGAACAATCTCAAAGTATTAACTAGGTGATATATGAAATATATAATTACACAACTAGATCATCTGTGCAAAAGAAGTGATCCTACAGCTACTGACAATGGGATTAGACCATGGAAAGGATAACTTTACAAAAACAGCTGATCAGACAGCTGGAATTTAGGAACAGGAGGCCATGCAGCTGTTTGCTTAGACAGTAAGAACTCAGCAAGCATAACTATGGGGCAGCTGCAGTACAAGAAAATATCCAAATTAGGCAGCAAGAAATAATATGAGAGCCTCGGGACCAGACAACATGAATAGAAAAGAGCATATCATGAATAGAATGGATAAGAAAGCAATTGATTATTAAAACAACACGATCTGACAACAGCAGGGCTGGGTGGTGTGGGATCAGGCAGCAAGAGTATCTGACTGGCCAAGGCTGGGATCAGACAGCATATGCAGTCCATCAGGCAGGAAAAGGATCCAAAACCAGGAACAGTTCTTTGGCAAGAAGCACAATAACCAAACAGAAGCAATTCATCAGATTTGACAAGATGAGTGGGAGTCTTCTGCACTAAAAGTGGTCTGGAAATGCATGCCACCATGGAGCAGAGCATCACATTTAGTGTTATGTACCCCTATCTGCAACCTGTTGTGCCTCCCTGTCATGGTGCACGGTCCTTTCCTCCTGCAGGGTAATGGGAATGTGAAGGAGCTGGATCTGTGGGAGCACACACCACAATGTGATGGCTATAATCCTTTGCCAAGGCAAGGTCTCCATCATTTTCTCTCACTGCTGTTTTGAGCTTCACTGGTTTGAGAGGATTATGAGTAATGATTAAATCCAGCAGCCTCTTTCTCTGTACAAAGCACCAGAAATTGTCTTTTGTATCTTTTTCCTGCAGTCGGCAAAGTTCTGTTTTAAGCTGCAGCATAGTCAAACCCTCAGTAAAATATTAGCAAGGCATTGAGAGAACAGAGCAGATTATAGGTCAGTGTCTTTAGATATCATCTGGCCCACTGCACTGGCACAGCATGTGACATTGAAAACGAAATAGCACCAATACATCATTGATCCCCTGAGCATATATGACTGCTATTAATTTCATCTTTCATCGGCTTATTCTCCCTGTACTCTTGCCAATTCCTGATGACTGTTGCTGTTTCTATAAATCACTGGAATACCAGGAAACATTACAAAAATCACAGAGAAGTGAAATCGCATTTTTCATTCTCTTTTCCACTCTCCCCTTTTCCCCCACAAAAACCATAATTATGCCTGTATGGAGGATTTCTCAGACCTTTTTATTTAATCTTTGAAGGTCTGTGACAACATCACCAATCTACTTCTGCAAGATAGTGGTTAGAAAAATTTATAGACCATTTCTTTTGCCAAAAGCTGGCATAGCTAGCACTATTGCTACAGCTCAGCGTTGTTTATGTATTACAGACAAGAGCACAAAGATGTTAAAACCAGCACTGATCTTATACTACCTATATTGACCTTTGTCATTGCTGGAGCTCTGGGTGACAATTTTCTTCGTGGTGAATTTGATGCATTTCTTGATCATCCCTCAGTGACTTGAAATCACATTAACCCACCATATCTGGTCACAATACCTTATCACCAGTTTTGTTTGCTCTTGTTTTGCTCTCCAATATTTCATTAAAGACTTCCCCTCCAGAAATTCTCCTGAGCCAAATCAGCAGATCAAAGCCCATGGAATCAACTGCATTAAATTTTCCATGAGGTTTCTCACCCTTCTGACTCTTAGTCCTGTTGACAATTAAAGCGCTAATTTGCATGGCAAACAGAGAGTCTTCCCTGGCCTCACCTCTTGCCCCATAAACAAAGAAGCGAGCCTGTGAGAAATTCAGCTTCCTTTAGGTGTATTGACACCATGAAGTCAGAGATAACCCAGGATCTCATTTAGGTCCTGACACTCACTCATCAGCTATTCTCACCTGATACCTCTGATCTGAACAGAATTTTTTGTTAACCTGGGCTACTGAAGGCTGCCTGAGGTTGCTCAGGAGCAACCTTTAGTCATCCTGATAACCTGCCCATTTTGCTGTGTGACAGGATAATAAATAACAGACGTACTGGTGGCTCTGAAATATCTTTCTGTATCTGCCTTTGTGTATATGCATATTCAGTTTCTGGCTTCTCCTGTTCTGCACTGGGTCATTCAGGGTTTATCTGTGCTAATCAAATCTACTTATACCTTCATCACATTTCCCATCTTCCCCTCGGAATTATACAGCACTTGACCAGGTATCATGTAATCTGGCACATGGCTTTGCATAGGGTACCTAGACCAACCACTCTGGCAGAAATTGGCTATGAATACTCTTGGTATTGGAAGAAGACATGTAATTACAGTCTGAGGTAGAGGAATGGCTTTTGTCTTAACTACATGGTTCTATGCACCATATAGGTCCTAGGGCACATAATGCAGATCTCTCAAGTTGTTTCTCCTTGTCTGAAGACAAATTTTACACCTTGGATCAGATGTGTAGGAGGAATGTAAATTTTAGTGATGTTCCTTTAGTTAGAATTATGTCTGCTAAGTGGCAAGTCACCAGCTGCAGTGTGTTACCACTTTTTCAACTCATGCACAGACCAGCTGGACCACATGGTCTGCAATGATGAATCTGAGCACGAAAGCAGCCGTGGTACAGCTCCATATATGTGCGAAGGCACTGCTGTGAGCGTGTGATAGAAGCTAGTGCATGGTGTCTGGTTTGAGAGACTTATTGTCACATTTTTAAGGCCAGCCCTGCGGTATACAGCTATACAGAGTTTGGAGGCACTCCGGGGAGAAAAACAGCATATAGAATGTACTAGAGATTTGTGGCACTAACACAATTTATTCTGTTGTTATTGCAAAAAAAGTAGGTGCCTCAATCCATCAAGTCTGCGTTCTTCCTAACCTCTATGTCACTATACTTTCTGCTGCTTTAATAATGTCTGAAGTAAATTAAGGATAACTGTAACAGCCTGGATCTAGGATATGCTCTGAGAAAGAAAATCTCTGAGAAAGACTTGAATCTACATTCAATATAGATACAGAGGAAGGAAATGAATCCCAGTATTGCCTCCTGATGAATGCTATGGAGAGAACTGTCTCCCCAAAGCTCCCTTTTCAACAACAGTAGAGTTTGTTTTGCTTTGAAAAAAAAGGTGAAGTTAATTGAAAGAGAACAGCCAACACTTATCATTTGCAAGGTGTTTTCACAGCCTTTCCCCAGTCACACTCACCAGCCCCCAAAATTCAGAATCACAGAGCAGTCCAAACCAAAATAGTAATTTCTTCCTGTAGCTCAGAGTGAAGTATGCATGACAGGGTGAGGACTGGATTTGAGCTGCAGCTTGGAACCAGCCTTTCTCTGTGGCTGGCTGTGATGGAACTGAGAAGCCAGAGCCTCGATGCAAAGCTAACAAGACTTCCTCCTTGTAAGGAGCTCCTCAACACACTTTAAACTGTTCTCCATGCTGGTTTTAGGCAGTGCCCCAAAGAGTATTTTGGGGTTTGGGTTTAGCAGTCAGGGGCACATATCCCATGTTTTCCACCCACTGTGTAGGGAAATAGTAATGTGCACAACATGAAGCCAAGATTTAGCCCTACCGGAAAAGTCTAGAGTCACAGTGCCCAGGGCCCCTTCTTTAGAGTGGGCCTAAATTTCTCTTCAAATATAGCCCTTCTTCGTTGAGCTAGTCGGCTTTTTATACAGGTTTTTTATCTAGCTTTCACTTCTTACACATTTTAGGATGCACTATATCTGATTATTCATAATTTCTAAATATGCAAACAATCCATATGGAAAAATAGTTTTTTTCCCAGGTTTACAAAACATTTCCAGGTGAACAAAAACATCTGAGAGTTGTGCAGCAACCTTAGGGTCAACATTTGGGAAGCCAAAAAAGTACTTTGTTGGAAAATCAGTATTTGCTTCATGTGTGTTAGGGTCAGGGAGCTGAAGGGAGGGAGCGCTTCTGCAGCTGAGTCGAAAAGAAGGGGCTGCAGGCTCTGCTAGGTCTGCTGCAGGATCAGGGCTCAGCCCTGCCACTCCCCCCAGCAGCACCAGCAGCAGGATTTGTGCCCACGCTACACTGTCACAGCTCACAGTCTGGCAGCTTAGCAGGAGCCCATCAGCAATGCATCAAATCAGCTCATCTGTGCACACAGGATCTTTTCTGTCATCTTTTTTCTACAGCATAATTTGGCTACATAAAAACCTTTAAAAAAGCATTTTAAAATTTTCTTTAAAAAAGAATGGAAAAAGCAACGGGGCTGGAGGGAAGTACTAACTGCTGATACTGCACAAAGTCCTTCTAAAATACCAGCACAATTTGAGAACTTAGCAGCAATCCATTCCCATGACTTATGATAAGGCAAAATCTTAAATCCTCTTTAATTTTACTGCTACGAATGCAGCCTTCACATTGTGTTTAACAAATAAACTAATGTGTGTACATAAAGAAGAAAGCTATTTTCTGCTAAATAAGTAGATTTCGGTTTCCAAGTTAATGGGTAATTGTAAACAGCAGCTGCCTAAATATCATTCTTTAGAGCATGAATTTAACCATCAGCATAGTGAAACCAGGCAAAGAAAGAATACTTGTTTCAGCTCTGTACTGCCTTGTAGTTCTTTGTAGAAAAACAAATCCTTTTGCTGTATGTAGCTACAAAGCAGCTATTTAACAAAAAAGGTATAATTTTCTACAGCTGAAAAGAAAGGGGAGAAAAATAACAGCTACAATAATAGGATGTGATGTATTATAAATTCCAGGAAGCATCAATCTCTCAAAGGAGAAAATGGTTGTGTTACAAAAGGTCTCAGTTAACAGAAAAAGTAAAGATCCCTTCGGAAATACCTAGACCATTATATTTTCTTAAAAATAATCTTTTCTTTGTTTTGAGTTTTGTTTCGAGAGGATACTTTCATTGTTCACAATATTCTAATCTTCAACAACAGCTTGCATTTTATTGATTTGAGACCACAGGTCTTGCTTCTCATTCTGAATTTGTCAGAGTCAGGTAATGATGTAGCTACATGTGTGAAAACCTCAAGGAAAAGACATCATTTGTATTTGTGGAGCTGACACTCACACAAACCTGAGGGCAATTCTATTGGTACAAACTCAAATAATTTCTCTCTACACTTTAATTAGTCCTAATATAGCTGCCTTTTGATAGGTCATAGTTCCTTAAATTGGGATAAAGGCGCAATGTACATGTCCTAGGTTGCTGTAGGAGAATCATGGGAATATGGTTATTGCCAAAGAGAAGAGTAAATTTGGTTTAATACCTGTAGTATAACAGGGCTATTAAATGCTAATTATTTTTTTTTTAATCTATGTACATCTCTATCAACAAATGTATGCAGCTAAAATAACTTCAGATTTATCCTCACTAAACAAAACCTCCTGCATTATGCTGTACATAATCAGTTTTGAAGTTACATAAAATTAAGTTCAGCCTCACTAACAGTAGAATAGCTATTCCTTATTTGCACTAGTGTAAATCAGATAACCACCAGTTCTGAGATTTTGCCAATTCCAAGGTTTTACCAGTTTTAAGCTATTGATTTTGTCTTTGTTGGTACTATAATCACTGGGAAGAAAACCACATACTTTGAAAAGATGTCAGCAACCAAGTAATACAGAAATGGAAAAGATTATTTTCCACAGTAGCCCTTTTCTTGAGGAGAACTTTTTAGGACAATTTTAAAGGACTTTCTTATTAACAACCCATGTCATTTGTATTAATATATTGTTATTTTACATGTCCATAGTATTCCTGTAATAAACATGTCTCTTCCATAAAGTCACTATTCATGCCATTAGTGTGAATTTAGCATTTCTATATCAGTGGTTGAGACCTATTTAAAATTTCAGTTTTACCTCTGTGGGATTATAAACTCACATATTCAGACCTTTATTTTATATTGTTGCTGAAATGTATTCATGTCAGTTTTAGGTGTATCCTTCATATGAAGAAAATACATTTAAGACTGTTTACACCCCTGACATTCAGAGTGATTATACTTCTGATCTTATTACTTATAAATGTTTTCTCATTGACCTTAATAACTAAAAACACTTAGCCTAGGAAAGGAGTAACATTTGTCTCTAATACAGACATTATTGCATTAGCTGTGCATGACACAGCAGATCAGAGTATGTAAATGATTTGGATATGTTAGTAACTCATACCTTTGCTGATGGAATATTTGGTGTATTACAGTATAAAAGAGGCTGGCCCACAACACTTACAGAAAAGGATAAACTCATTTTCAAGCTGCTGTTTGCCCTCATTATACTTGTTAAAATAACATTTATCCTTTGAAATTTTTTCCTTCTAAAAGGAAAAGAATTTAATTAACTTGCATGAAATAAAATATCTATAAATCAATTAAATGAAAGGAGAAATTAATTGAAGGGTAAAATAAATCAGGAACAAACTATTAAATACAGCAGAACCATTAATATTCATCTCACTGAAATGAATACAATTAGAAATGGCTAGAAAGCAAGATGGCAGAAAACTGTTCTCTCTACACAATGGATAAATTGTTTCATGATACTCTCTGCAAAATATGGCTTCATACATTTCATTGCAAATAGCCTTCTGATACTGACTCTATGATAGATTTTAGTTTCACAATTGAATGCTAGTCATTCTTCAGAAAAGAGACTCAAATTCCAGCCATAGTTTTATCTCTAAGAAAACAGTTCCATATAAGATTAAAACAAAGTATGTACAGCTATTATTAGCAGCTCTGCACAAAGTTTTCTGCTTTATGGACTCCTCTGTGATAGCCAGTACCCCAGAATAAATGTTTTCTAATGTAAGTAAGGTAGGAGCAAGCAGAAACTGAATTCTGTGATAATATTCAATCTTCACTTCCAAATGTAACATCTGTGGAATAAATCTGTATGAAATGACTCAGCTATCTCTGCTACCATAAAGACAGTAGAACTTTCAGTAGAACGTAACAGCCATCACAGAAAACAAAAGCAAGATACAACCCACAGGTCTACAATTTCACCAAATGAAAACATCATATGACTGACTGAATGAGAGCACTAGAGGCTTCTCTGAGGGTAGTTCACCTCCCTGGCTATGACCTCACATGTAATATATGGACAGTTTGAACATACCCAGTCTTGCAAGGAGTGGGACATTGGGCTTCATGGTAGGACTGCTTCCTTACCACATGGAAGCAGGGGTATAAACAGTTGCCCTTCAGTATTAACTACATATTCTATGCATCAGTACCTGTGGGATTTAGTCAAGTCCTCTGCTATGTTGTAGTGTGTATACTATAGTTTGAATATAGTTATTGTGATTCATTTGTTGATATGCATTTGTTTGTATTTGCTTTCCTTTTTGGTCTATAAATAGTGTCTTCAGTGGACGGTACTCTAGAAAGTACATTAATAAACACTAGGGATAAGGCATATAAGTAGGAAACATTTCCTTCTGTCATTCCTTATATACCATTCAGAACATCATTTGTCTATATCTCCATCTCAGAAGATTTTATAGCAATCAAGGCTGGCTCAGTGAATAATGTTTCCTGACTAAGATGAAGGGACTCCCTTCTGCCTTCCCCTCTCTTCTGCTCACAATTTCCACAGAGGTTTAGCAGACTAGTAGATCAAGCTGTAAGTGAAAATTACATAAATATAGCCTATAGTAAAGGCTCACAATGTTAAACAGATCCCACAAGTTCTCAAAGCCTTGCACTGGCTATAGTGTAAGAGAATGTATCAATATCTGTCACATTCAGAGAAAACAGAAGAAACACAACCAGTTATGTCCATTATGTCAGTTATAAAACACAGTCTAAATTCTCTTTAGAAATACACCCACAAAAGACTTTGTCTAATTATAGTAAATTATATATACTTAAATAGACTATTTGGTGAATCTATGCTTTCCTAAAAAAGGCACACAGGGAACAGTATGGTAGTATTTAAAATCCTATTAACACAATTCTCCCATATATTTTATTGAATAAAGGGATTATTAATCAAATAATGCTATTATATGCTATTTAATTTTGTATAGCATGACCTGCATAATATATTTCACATTACAGTATTACAATTGACAAGAAAAGCCAGAATAAACAAGAGTATTGTGCAATGTTGCCAGACTACCACCATTATTGACACTTTGACTTGCTAACTTCCTGATTAGATTTGAGACGCGTCATGATTGTCATAATCTTGACAATTATGAGACAAATATTCTCTCATCGATGTTCTGCTTTCAAAAAAGAACAGAAATATTCTTTCTTTTGAAGTAAGTAAAAAGAATTTTCTGAAATGTGGAGCCTATTAAAGCAAGTTTAGATACTAGAAGTCATGAACTTTCAAATCACTGTGGATATCCATGGTGAAAAAGTACTTACTGATAAAACACCTAAAATCCTTCACAGTACAAAGCTTCAATGCAGTGTAAATTCTCCAGCAGAATACACATATATCAAGTTTTTGTGTGACCTAGGGCCAAATCTTCAGCCAATCCAACACATAGTAGATTCATTATCTTCAGTAAAATGCTGCTGATCCACACGGAGCACTGACCTGTGATCTTTTAATACACCTTAGCTGATTAGTGCTGATTCTGCTTTCTATAACTATTTTCATGGTATTATTCCATTTACTTTTCTGGAACTCATTTGCTCAAATGTGAAACAGATCCAAATCTTGGCCTTAATGCAGCCTAAGCACTTAAGCCATCTTACAGTAGATACTGTGTAGTGGCTATAAGATACATTACAGATACTATAAGATACATACTTGAAAGCAAAGGGGCAAAAATCTCCAATCAAACAAAACAATGATAGCTGCACAAAGGAATAAATCCCAGTACTATACCTGGCCAAGGAAAATCTACCAACACTACACATTTATTCCAGCAGACCTGAGTCTGATGTAAACTCACTTTCATATTCTCAACCACAGCTCCCTCTGATAGCTGTGAAAAAAAAGCTTGTTATGTGCATTCACATGGGCATCCCTTGTTCCACTGTGTTACAACCCACATGCAGCTCAGACTTCATTTATCAAATAAGTTAAGAACTTTATGTGGCACTGATTAGGCTGTATATCTGACCCAAAATCTCCCTCTATCACCTGCATAACCTAAGAACCCTAAGGGGAATGGAGAAGTTGCCTATATTGTTCTTGAAACTTATTCTTGATCACAATTGAAAAGTGTAGACTTAACATGTGCCTATGAAAAAGGGAAGTAGAGCCTTGCAAACTCACATTTCAAAGGCACTGGATGTTTTCAGAGGCAAACTTGCTTTCTTGGCAACATCCAGACAGCATGTGCAGAGCCAACTACAAGCACTCACAGCTTTATCCAGACAACGGTTGGATCAGCTGTTCCGTGGAAATTTAAGCTTTCAGTATTCATCCAAGTAAATCAGAAAGAATCTTCTAAAGAAAGAAAATATGATTTAACCCTCCTGGAACTCAAAAATAGCCAAAGAAGTTTGATGGAAGTATTCCAAGAGACTCAACATCAAACAAAAAAAAAAAAAAAACAAACAACAAAAAACAGAAAAAATCCTTTTAGGCTAGAATAAATTTTGTGCTCGCTAAAAATATATGAAAACCAAAATTAAAGAAAAGTCTTTTGAAAACTGAATTGTAACAGCCTATGCAAAAATGTCTTCAAATCTTAGACTGGCAAATACTTGTAAAAAAATATCTTTAGTCTACATTTCTAAATTATTATTTTAGGTAAACAAAACAGTAATGATGAATGATGATCTGAGTTCAGTTGTTCTCTTTACGGTATTGGTGACATATGTGCTCAGCTTATTTGTGGAAAGAAAAACTCATTTTCTTCACTTGTTGGCATTGCTGAGACAGTAAAATTCATAAAAAGTAGTCTATCTTCCTAAACGCTTCATACATCAACCCCAAAATAGACTGCATTGCAGAAAACAAATTTGTAGAAAAAATATGTCTGCTAGATGTCTGTTATGGTAAGGAGTCAGTGTTCAGTGGTTTTTATGTCTTGGAAAATGCATAAACTGCCAGAAAATGTATGCAAAATGCTTTGAGAAATCTCAAGATGTAGCTGCTGTAGACAGCACGCAAGCTCCTAATTGGAGAACGCAGCCCTTAGAGATATATAAATGGTACTTTTTCATTTTAAATTGCACGTCATCAATATAATCTTTTCCCTCTGCTTTTTTGAGTTGTTCACCAACAATAGTTTGTAACAGAAGTTGTCAACCATAAGCTGCTCAGAAACAGGGCAGGAAAAGCAGTAGTATATGCATGTCATGATGCCAACACGTAACAACTGATACTCACTAAACAACAGACCATTTACAATTTACCAAATGTTTAACTAAACTAAAATTTTAAGTACAAAGGCTCATGTAAATCACATAGGCTGGGCCTAGCACCTGCCTCAACTAGATGACACAGACTCCTCAGTAATACTAAAGTGGTTTAATCCCTTAAACTTTATCTGCCAGTACAGTGTAGCACACAAAGAGCACCAGAGTGGTGCTCACAGACCTCAGAGATGTGACAGTGTTCTCATTACTCATCACGCGGGAGTCTTTTTTGAATAGCTCTTCTAATACTATTTTTGGCCATCTGGTTAGGTCTGAACATTTGTGGAACAAGGTCTTCTGCACCAAACTTTGATGTGCCCAAAGACATAAATATCAATATCTATTAATCCATTTTGTAACAGAGTACTTTTTAATTTAGTTTACGTATTTTATGCACAGATATGAAGCATTTTATATCTTATGTGCATTTTCAAAAAAAAAAAAAAAAAAAAAAAAGAGAGCAATGTGGGTTTTTTCCTACTAGCCCATTAATTCATAACATAAAAGATGCTTCATTTCTCTGTTCACGTAGTTAACTTGCAGTTGAAGAGAACAATGTAACTTGAATTTTAAGAGAAGAAACAAGAGTTTTTCAGCAATATGTGGCATGCAGGAACTGGCTATTTTTCTGCTGTTCTGAAGATCTCAAAAACACTTATCAGAAATTGAAAAGAAAACATTTCCATGGTTTTTTACTGGTTTTTTCTGCCTATTTAATGGTGGAACTGACAAGATAGCGTAGAGAACAGACCCCGAACACACACACCCCACCAATGTCCTGGTTTTGGCTTGCTAGAAACAGCTGGGATGAAGGAGCTCTGACCAAGCAAATGATTTTAAGTCAGAGTTGCACATTTGGAGCATACTAATAAGGTATTGCAACAGGCTGGCAAGGCAGCACTGGGAGCCTCTGAGTGACTTAAAAACCATGAAGGAAGAGTATAAAAATGGAAAGCAAACTTATGATTGACAGCAAATGTAAGAAACCAGAACCCAGATGTATGGCAACATCAGTAACTTTAAGATGCAAAGTAAGTACCAATTACCAAGGGATAGAAAGTAGCAAGGCTAAACTCTACAACATATTATAAGTAAAGGTCAAAAGAAAGTATAGATGTTACCTAACAGAGAAGTATAGGAAATCAGGGCTCACACAGGGAAAGCTGATATACTCTCTGCCTTATTTACTTCAGTTCTCCCCAAAACATAGTTAGTGATCATAAATACAACCTAATTTAACAAAACATTAACCTAAAACAGGGAAAGAACCCATTAAAGAATACTTATAAAATCTGGAAATATTTACCTCAGCAGCATGGCATAGATTTCTGTATAGACTACATAACGGACTAGCAGAACAATATCTGTACCATCCAAGAGGATATATATGGAATGTGGGATGGCCCAGAAAGCCACAGGATCAGATATCATGCTTATCCTGAAAAGGAAAATAGAGGTCCCTGGAAATTAGTGATCATTTACTCCAGCTGCAATGTAGGAAAGCTACTAACAAATATAATAATGTCTGAGGCTGAAAGAAATAATAAGGGAATAAAAAATGCAGCTGACATAAATTTGACAAGGAAAAACTGCATCAAATAGATTTAATTGTCTCTGGAGTAACTGGTCTACTGGAAAAAGGAAAAGTGTTGGACATATTATATGTGTTTATAAGAGAATAAGGACAGCCTAATAAATCTATTAAACATATTAATAAGAAAAAAGAAAGAAAGCTAGAAGAACTCACTATAATATGGGTACTGAACTGGGTGCAAAGCAGCACTTGCAGAACAGTTATCAATGACTTGCTAGCAAACTGGATGTGTCAGGTAGAGTCTCACAGTGTCTGTCCCAGTACTGATTTTGTTGAACATTCCCTCTCAGTCTCTGATGGAGACACATATGAAAGAGCACACACAAAAATTGTGCAGGTTGTATATATCAATGTGAGCGGGGTTGAAAGGACTTTGGAAGACAGGATCAGGTTTCAAAATTTTATCAATAAATAGTTCTAAATTAGCGAGATGAAATTCAATAGGGAAAAGTATGAAGTACATTTAGAGTGAAGACTTTGAACATACTCATTAAGGATCATTATGAAAGGTTCATTATACATTTTAGCGTTGACTTGTGGAGATTTTAAAATTAGATTTCAAGTTATGATCTCGGTACTTTCACTCAAAGCAGGGCTCAGGATTGGGTGTTCTTTTTGAGAAGGCTACTAGGCCTATACTTTTATAGTATTTTGGACAGAGGTCATGATTTAATACAATGTAATCGCTTTAAATTTTATGGCAATAAGTTATCAGAAATTATAGTTTTAAGACCACACAGCTACTATGCCCAGAAACAGGAGCAAAGAGATTCAACACATGTGTAACACATTTTCAAAAGGCAGGTCAAAATAAAATCTCTTCCTTCAGGAAGCATTTACAGCCTCACTGCAAACCCACAGTTCTGTGATTAAGATCTGGGACTGCCTCTGCAGGGAGGTGAGGTGGGTGTCCCCTCAGAATAACCTCTCCTGTTGTGGAGTGAAAGGGCAAAGGAAAGGGCATATATCTGTTGCTAACACTGTTCTACCTGCTGGTAGAGCATTTTGAAAACCAGGAACATTTTATAAACAACACTTGTGTCTAACTCTTCTTCTTACAAAGGTCTTTAAATGGGCAGAAATCTGGAGCACTGACTTCCACAAGCACTGTGGGGTGCAAGATGCAATCAGTTAGTGGCAACATGCTTTAAAAAGTCTCTGACATATTAAACTAAAATTCAGGGTCTAAACACGGAGGTACATAGAAACAGTGGGTTATTTAATGGAGCATTTTCCACTACTCAATTTGCAGATGCTGCAATAGACAGGAAGACAAAATGATTTTTTCAAATAGTTAAAGAAACCCATGGGGATTTGTTCTATGTTGAGCAAACATTACAAGTCTCCAAAGCAGCAGGTTACATTGCAGTTAACATCTAAGTCCAAGATCATCAAATAAGCTTCCACACCCAGGGCAAAACATGAATAACACAAGTTAGTGAATGATTATTTCTGCAAATGAAGGTTATCCAGAATCTGAACACTCATGTACTGTGAGCTCATTTTGTATTGTCAGACTCTATATAATCTCCCATAAATTAAATGCCACCAGAAACAAAAGCCATACATACTCAGTTTTCTAAGGACTTCCTTGAACTAAACAAAACTTTGCCTGCACTGGAGTAGATCATCATTATAGGGATATGGTGTATAATGCCAGTCCTGTGCTCCACTTTAGAAAATTTTAGTGATTCAGTAGCACGGCAAAAAAATGACTTGATGCTCCTCACTGAGTCACCGGAATTCTGCCATCAATAATTCTGACACCAGAATTCCTGCCATTAGTTTCTGTAGTTCTTCTGCAGCAGATATCCTTTTGCTTATTTAACTTAGCTTGAAGAGTTACTCTCACTTTTCTTATTGCAAGAACTTTTTGCCAATAGAGAACTGTAATTCTGCTAAGACAGTTTCCCAATATAATATGAATATAGTGTTAAAACTCTTTTAAGTACTGTGATATTAAGTGTAAAATTTTACTGCAGCATTTTCAGTCATCTCCCAGGTCTGGTCACCTATTACAGCGGAAGGTGCTAATAGTAGACATTAAATAGCATATTTGACAAAAGGCAAATATTAAGTGGTGTTAAAGTGCAGGGTGTATCCCACTCACTCAGATTCAGGTGAAGGATTAAGTGAAACTGTTTATGTAGCCATGAGAGCAGTGAACAACAAAGCAACTGCTCAGGGCAAATGGGAAATTAATACTGAGAGGTTGGCTAAGAGCTTTCCACATAGCAAAAGGCTGCTGGAAGCAGGAAGCAAACAGGAAAGCAGAAATATTTCTGACAAAATGTCTGCCACTGTTTTCAGGTGTTGCTTCAGTCCAAAGGCTGCAGTGCAGGAGAATTTTGTTGAGTCTAAGAGAGAGTCCTGGGACTTTGTTGGAGGCCACTTTAGCTAACCTGCAACAACAGGCTGAGAGAGATTGGGATTTTTTTTCTGTAAATTTTAAAGAATTGGATGTTTTTTTAGGCTAAAACAACTTAAGCATGTATATCACTAGTGAATTAAAACCACTGGTATTTTTGGCACTTACTAGTTGCTTTGTAGCTGAATAGATTTTTCTGGGATTAAGAACAGATAGTAAAAGGAATTATGAATAATACATGTAGCCTACATTCTCCTACTATTATCAAGCAGCAGAAATTAATAAATTCATAAACTCAACAGGATTTTATAATGAAATTAATACTGCCACTAGTAAGCTCTTCATCAAACAGTGCAACCCAAATATCTGCTGGTCTATAAAATCTGAGTCCTCTAACAGCTGAGAAAAAGCTCTTAAATGAAATCCTCCGTTACTAGGAGAATAATAAACTTCACACTTCACAGAGCCTGCTTTGACCATTAAATGTTCACTATCAACAAAACTCATATTTTCAGAGCTGACAAAGGAAATATAAAACACTTTCTTTCATTTTATGTCTGCCATGTCAAATTCTTAACAGACCATTCCCCCAGAAGGTCAAACTTCCAGTGTAATGAGAATTAAACGCTGGGTAGTGTTTTTTAGCCATTTTCCCCCTAAATGTCATACCCAAGATTTAAACTCCCTGCAAAACTCTTTGATTGCTTAATATATCTTGAGAATAGTATTTTAAGTATAGCTTTTCTTTAAATAAAACCTTCCCAAAACTAAATTGGTAGATTTTTTTTGTTACATTTCCCACTTTATGAAAAATAATGAAACATTTGTATCAAACATCTCTTAATTTAGAAAGTTTCTTACTGGGAGGAAAACCATCTCCCAGTTACATCTGACTGATGTTACTTTTCTAATCTATCTGCAGCTGGTAGCTAATGAGACTTCAGGCATGGATGAAAAATATATGTGCAAAGGAGCAAAGCTAAGAGAAAGCACAAAAACTAGCACTGCCACTATCCAATTTGAGGGAAAAAGCAATATCTACAGAATAATACAATATGTTCTGTGTAAGTCAAGTTTCTTAAGTATATTTTGAGGATGAGTCTACCTTTATCTAAACAACTCCTTCTAGACAACCCCAGAAATGATTTATCTTTCTCATACTTTTTTTTTTTTTAATATAATTTTAAGACATGTTTTTGAAAGCAACTTTCTGTTCTGGGTGACCTTTGCTGCCATCTCTTTATCTAGCTACAGAAATTCACTTCCATGCATGAGCTCCAAGATGTCCAAAAACCCAAACTGATGAATTTTTAAAAGCATACCCAGACTGCAAGCACTCAGAAATGCTTTTCTAGCCCCATAACAGGAATACTATAAGCTTTGGTTTCCTTAACAAGAATGTTCAATGGGCAAAGAAGCCACATCTGCCTCTGAGCATGCCAATGTGACAGTTATCCTTAAATCCAAGGTTTTCAGTGATATCAGCTAGACATTGGAAGAGTTGGCTTAAAGATTAATATTACAATACCTGGAAATCAACCTTAAAAGTAAGTGCTATTAAATTCTCAGAACTTTAGAATTCTCCAGTTCTTTCTTCAGGTACATTAATCCTTTTCAAGAGTAAATGCTAAGCATTGGTTTCCAGTAGTAAAAGTGGATGATCAGAATTCATTTTATGGTTAAAATCCACATAATGTGTATATTCTAACCTTTTATTCTAGTCTATTTCTATATATGCTGTTCTCAAGTGGAAATTGCACAGTACCGAAATAATTTAGAAACCTTGCTAATGAATAAATGGCTTCTAAATTCCAAAGTATATACCAGAGAAAATAAAGCTAACCTAGTCAGACCCAAAATGGTACAGCAAATGAATATAAATAACCTCAACAGATATACTAAGGTATGACAGACTGGCATTTTGATATGAAAACCAGCATTAGTAAGTACAAGCACATACAGAAAGCATTATTGCTGGAAATTGAACTGAAGTCTGATAAGATTAGCTAAAATATGTGAGGTGAAGATAGAGGAATAACTGTGAATTTGTTTCTCAGTTTTCAGCTCAATGGGCTATATTTTACATTGGATGCTGCATAGGATACAGACTCTGTATTCTAAACCCTTGGTTAAGTTACATATTAAAATTGAACACACAGCCTCACAACTTCAACATGGGAAATATATTTAAGTTCTATATGTTTGAACAGAATGACAGATGGATCTGCTTCAACTTGTATAAATTAGAGAAAAATGAACTGGAAAAGGAAAAAGCGTCTAGTGCTAGAAAATCCAAGAAATCTGAAATTAACTAGGAGCTCCTAGGAGACTGACTTCACCAATACCATTGTATCATTAATTTACTTCAGACATGAACATGTATTTATATTATCTATACATACACTGGTGTGGAAACAGAATAAAACCCCAATTCTAAAACAGTATCGCCAAGGGGTTTAAAATACAGAAAAGAAAATCTTAACTGGTTACTATATGCCATCTGATTATGCATGCAATGCAGATGTTATTTCTTATTTCAGTTATTTCTGTTTAACTTAACCAGTCTCTCTCTCTTATTCTCCTTGACATTCTTTTGTCTCCTGCTCTCTTTTAATCTGGTTGATACCAAACTCCGGACTAAACAACACTAAATTAGTCTCTTGTGTACGTTGACGTAAAGCAAAAGCAGAAAGATGATAAATAAATTTATATATACATCAAAACTCATGGGACAGAGGATGAATGAAAATACACTCTGAATCTAGAGACATTTTGGAGGTGAACATTTTTATATTCATATTTAGATTTTTAACAACAAAATTTTTCTGTCTCAGAAAAATACTCATTCTTGCTGATATTTTCCAGGATAAGCAACGTATGAATATGAACACCAAACATTTTACAGTCATCTCTACCTTTTTACTCTAATTAATCTACTTTCTACTCTAATTACTCCTGCCTGATCATTTAAAAGTATTGGAGAATCCGGTAGTTATATCCCATAGCTTAGTTTGTTGCAGGACTAACAAAACCCCCATTTAGTATGAAATTGTTTCGAGTGATCAAGCTTCCATTGCTTGACCTGTGGTGGTGAAATGAAATAACGTGTTTCTACCTTACATCTAGTAAAGCAGGTGAAAGGCAGGCAGTGCTTGCTATGTGTGATATTCCAGGCAGGCCTGCCTCTTATGAGCTGCAGCGCCTGATATGTATTTGCCAGCACGAAACCAGTAGAACACTTTTCCTGCTTCTAGCACAGTTACAAATAGAAACATTACAAGATATATCCCACGCTGATTCCTGAAGAGCTCCAGTAGCTCAGCCTGAGATTTTCCTTTTGACACAGCGTTCGGTCAAGCAAACTCTGTATCTATCTCACAAGTACCGCTGTTAATCCCCAAAGTCTCTGGATAATCTAATGCAGTAGTCCAGATAAATCTGATCTGTCTTATTCTCTAGATAATTAATTCTGTGAAGAGGCAAGTCTATAAGATTAATCTAGAATTATCTGTCAGAGTAGACACGCACAGTACAGAAAAACTGTGGGTGAATTAAATGGTACACAGCAACTAATAACAAGAATTATTAATTAATGGCTTGCTGTTAACATTTATCTTGCTATTTCAGTGTTATGCTTGATCCTGCCTGTCACATGTTACCATTCCATAAAGTGTGAAGAATCTTAAAATTTAGTCCTATATTTTTTCGAAATACACTTCAGCATTAAAGCTATATTGCATTACCCTTCCCAGCAGCTAGAACCATACCTATATGACTGCATAATCTGAAATTAACAACAAACTCCCTAATTTTCTGCAGCAAAAAGATTTGAGAATAAAAATATGTTTTCTCCAGTGAATTAGCATACAATTGCTTCCGAGGTAAGATACATAACAGCCACAAATCATAAATCAACAGCAGAAAGAAAGAGGTTGAGTTCTTTTCCAAGGATCTACTTTCATATAGCATACAGGCCTAGAGAAAGGACATTGTCACATCTTTATGTAAATCACGTCAGTATTCATCACTCCAGTAATGCAGGATCCTTATCAAGTGGTTATCTCAACTGTTAATAACCTCAGTACACCACACTGACCCACTGGCTGTAATTAACTCCTGTAATGATGTAGAGAGAGGACCAGCAGAGTAATGAGTATGTTTATGTGTGGAAGGAAAGGGGAGCTAATGGGCTGGACAGAGCTGCGTAAACCTGCCTGAAGGTGAAAGTTTCCCTTATAGCACTGAGCTGATGGATAGTCTCTAGCATGCTCATAAAAAAATTAGAGCTCTTCAGGAGCACATAACTTCATTACACATTAGCATATGATAACTGACTTAAACCAAAAGTTATGTGATACTGCTCTTGAATGTTTTTCAGGGGTTTTGATTAACTTAGATATGAAAAGAGAAAATTCTGAGGTGAGCGGGTGAGGTCATTTGACAAATAGAAATCACCACAGCATATATACATTCTCTGAATTTTCATACTATTTTATCATCATACAGTAGAGGCAGTTCCTCTCAGGATTCACACTCCTGGTTTTCATGTCTGCTAGGAGAGAGTCTCACAGGGGTCAGGAGCCATTTTCAGTGCTAGCAATGTCTGCCACAAACCCCATTTCAGGTAAACTATCTCTGGAACAGTAATGCTTGATTCTGGGCTACTATAGGGACATATTATTGTCTTATAGCATTTTATATAGTTTGCTTGTCCACTGAGGATTTTTTAATAGGCTGAAAATAAAAGCCAACTTGCTTCCTTTGAGAACTTGAAAATTTAAAGGGAAATACATCTTGTCGAAAGGTTAAGAGATGGTAAAAAAAGGATGCTCAAATAAATGGAGAAAAAAATGCAGTGAAAAAATGCAAACTAGTTTGGTTTACAATCTTAAAATGTTTACATGTATATGCAGAAAGCAAGTCATGGAAGTCTTGAAAAAGACTAGTGTTAAATGCTACATGATTATAGCTCTGCTACAGAAGAAACTGCTACCTTCCTTTAACACTAGCGACTAAATACAACCATGGCATTTTGCTTTTCAAGAAATTCTTGGTGCGTCCAGAGAGCAAGATGCTAGATGCAAATTGTCACCCTGTAGTGTGTAGTACTATGATTACACATAACTCTGCAAACCCTGTAACATAAAATAATAGGTACTCCTAAGCAATTTCAAAGCACAGATGATGCTGTGACTATTTCCATTCATAACAAAGAGTAAATCAACCAAGCTGCCAAGGGTAATAGGTTTCTCGAGAGGAGATTGCTAAAAGCTGAGCACACGCATAATGGTAAATGTGAAAGATTTATGTCTGTTTTTCCTCATGCTGACCCCTGCAATATGTCACCAGGCTGCAAAACAACAGACTACTAGGAACACAACTAAAATATGCCTACTGGCCAAATGGGAAGAGTTATTTCATTTGGCTGCAACGGTGCCTAACAGACATTGCTACTGTTCTTAGCTAGAATTACTGGAGAAAAAGACAATCAGTAGTGAAGCTGCTGGCTAGAAAAGGTTACATCTCTGCCAGAGATCCTTGGAGGGATTCTCTTAAAACTACAGTCATTCAGTTACATTTGAAAGTAAAGTAGGAAAACCCACTGAATTATTCTCATTTGTGAATATTCAGCTGCGCACTATTTACAGAGTTAATCCATTACTGAGGACATGACACAGCTATCAAACCAGGTAGGGGGAAACTCTTACTCATGGAGTCAGTGGCCCGCTCTCTGAGGAGTAACCATGAAATTATAGCAAGCTCGCCTCCGCTTTAGTTTGAGCTACAGTTCCTACTAGCCATAAGAAGCCAAACAGCTTATCCAAGTACTGCCTATTTCCTATCTCTGTTTCACATCTTCCTTTGACTTCTACACTCTGCCCCCACCATTGCCTCTCTTTGGCCCTTTTGCAGTGGACTTTCCCAGGGCTACTGAGATCTTTAAACAGTGTAAAGCAGCCATTAACCCAACAAAATTAACTATTCACTTTTACCTTTGTTATTTTTATGAAAATGGCTCTTTGAACATTGTTGGGAGGCAATGTTGTTTTCAGAGACCACACCAGCATTTTATAATTACTCATGAACTATTTAAAGACAGAAGAGTCCCTCATGGATGCTTAGCTGAATTAAATCTGAAACACTTAAAAAACAAGTAAATTTGGGATCGTTCTAGGTCTTCAAAGGTATTAGCAAATGATTCTTTAGGCTTTTTATTAAAAACCCCCAACCAACCAAAACAACACCACACACAACTGCTCATTAGCTGGTGTCTTCGTAGGCTTTTTGAACTGAATGAACAGAATATATTCTGTAGTTGTGACTATTTGGTTCACAGGGCTGATCCCATGGAAAAGCAGACTGTCTCCTGTTTTCATGCTGATACCGTAATTGTTTTGTTGTTGTTCCCTCTGAAAAGCCCCTGACTTTCTAATAATTTATCTTTTGCTTGTTCTTCCTCTAATAATTTGTCTTTTTCTTGTTCCTTAGGACATTATGACTGATTAATTGCTTTAGTGTTTGTAATGGTCTTGAAAGCCACTTCTGAAATTCAATAATATTGATAACTCAAGAATATTAATAACTCAATATCAATAATATTAATAACTCAAGAAAATTTTAAATGTAATGTTAGTAGCATAAATTGGAGTCAGTATTAGTGACAATGAGAAAATAGACTAAGGAGCAAAAAAAGGATACAGATCATGCTTGCCCTGAAACATCTGTAATGATTGTTTTATCAAGAGATCCGTGTTCATGGTAAAGGGAGGCAATACCTGACGAAGTGTTTCTTAGGACAGAAAGGGAACATGTTGTATATGAAAACTGCTACTCTAGAGAAGCATGGTAGTATTTTCACATAGAATATTTAGGATATTTTGAGGAAAAAAAAATAGTTTGGGTTCTCTTACCATCAACTAATCTGTCTGATTTCAAACTAATAATTCCTAAAAGTCTTCAAATTACAGCAAAATTCTATTAGCAGTTTATAGTATGTGCCTATTATAATTTGTTTTCTTACATTTAATTACATATAATAGTCAGATATTGTGTGGATAGTGATAGCTACTGGAAAGTACATTAGACAAACCATATCATTAGACAAAGCAGATCTTATACCCAGCTCTGCTGCTTCACTGTGTAACTCAGATTTCTGCCTTTAAAATGCAAATAATATTTATTCCACCTAAGAAAACTACCTGAAAGGAAAACAAACAAGAAAAATCTTTTTAGAGCCAAACTTCTGTGCATCCTTCCATTGTGTTTTTTTCTCTGTCCTTCTGTTGACCACATAATGGAAAGCAAAGGCTACTTCTCTGACATACTCAAAGGCTTTTAAAGATTTAAACCAGTATCCAGACCTTTTCTTAGCCAAAACTAAGTCTCAAAGCACTTCAGATGCACCCATTTCTCTTTCTATGCACAAACATTTATATATAGATCATATACTTTTCTCTCTTTAAAGGAATTATTTTTTTCTTACAAAGCACTTTCAGATGTACTCATCTGTAAAAATCACTGCACTGTAAGACTCCTAAAAACTTGATCTCCTAGGATTTCTGTTCACAGCCTTCTCTAGAGACTGAGTTCATCCACACAATCAATACAGCTCCAAAGAACTTCAAAATGTAAAATCATAGTTTTAAAGGGTTGCTGCCTCTTCTCAACACCACATTTTAACATAATTCTATTTTCCCCTTTGGCTGGTATTAATAGCTGTTATGTGTGGATAAATCCTCTGTTGATGGCTGAGAGACCAGCCATTACAAATTTTCCTCCCTCTGAAAAGCACTTCTTACCTACTTTTCTAAGTCAACGAGGTTTATAACATCATATTGCCTCCGTGTGTCTCTATTAGATGTCCCCTTATGAACCTCTTAGCTGTTTTCAATTGAGTTTAGTATTGAAGTTAGTAACTTCCTCATGATTTATTAAAACAGCCAGGTGGAGGAAAGGAAATGCTAGTATTCTCTTTTCAAGGGCTGAAACTCCAGAGCACTCCTTCCTAAGCACTAGAGGATCTGCACTGAAAATAGATATGAGTAACTGATACAGTTTAAATAGAAGCTTTAATTCTATTAGACATCAGAGAATGTGACTTTAAAATACAAAGGCTGAGTCACACAGGCATTGAAAAACAGGTTTCATTTCACAGAACAGCTTGTTTTTGAAAAAGAATGTGAAAAATAAAAGAAGATTTTCCTTAAATGAGGTTGAAACACAGTGTCTGTGCTTCTCCAAGGAAGTGTGTCATTCAATCAATCTGTGTTGTACAATACATTGAAATGAAACAGTGCTTGCATCATTCTAGTGAGTCAAGCTCCAGCAAAAACTCAGTTCAGCATGGAAGCAATACTGAAATGAAGCAACACAGCCACAGAGAAAAGTGAAAATGAAGGAGCCACCAGGAACATGCATCAGTAAAGTTGTGACACTTTACAGACATTAAAAACAGTGGTAGGTCAGCTCTCCCTGAAATTAAAAAGAAACAGAGGAATAACAAACACCTCCAGGACCTCCTGAAGGTGCCTTTGTATTTGCAACATTTCCATCCTACGCTTTCAGTGAATAATTGCTAAACATTTCCACACCCTTCAGTGAAAGGCTGCAAGTTTGCAAGTTTAAATTCTTAAGCAAAGTGCAAAAAAACCTCAACAAAGTTTAGATAAATTCTTCAGGTTTAAATGTGTCATTTTCGAGCAAGCTGACAGACTGAAAATGACAATCTTACAAAAGAGAGCAGCCTCAGCCCGGCAGTCTGCTTTCCAAAAATATCAGCACTGGAGCAACCTGTCACTTTTAGCATCTCAAGCTGCATTTTTTGTTAACTACCTTCTGAAATGTAGCTATTAGCAAGAAAGAAATGGTTAGAAAAGAATACAAAGCCTAGAAGGCCATAGAGTACCACATGGAGCATCTTTGATTATTTGTATTAGAATTGAAATACATGCGAAGGATTAGATACAGCAATGCTTCTAATTACTTATTATGCAAAAATGAGCAAACCAGGAAATTACTGGGATAACTGAAGCACCTGACTTTGCAGTATTCTATAATAGAGGTACAGTAGCAATCTTTTGGAAATCTCCTTTTCAAAACAAAATAATCCCTATAATTTTCTTAGTGATGCATTCTCATATGGATAGTGACAAGCACTCCAGTATGCCACTGGCTTTCCTAGTAAAGAGCACTGTTTCAACGTGCAGTTTTGATCTTTGTGGCCTTTGTCATCTATCTGAAAATTCATCCAAGTTCAGTTAGCTAGAAGACAACAGGATTTGTATAGTTTCTTACTAACCACAACTTCTACTTCAGAACATGTGCTAAGTGTTAGGTCACGGCAGCAAGAAGTTACCCACGTGTATTCTCCCATTAGCATGATTTTGTGCTTTATGTGGATTAGAAGAGGTATGAAATTGAGATTAAGAGATTGATAATTTTTCACTTATTTTAACTTCCCATTTTCTGTAAGAATTTTGTGAACAAGAAGCTCTTAAGGTGAGCTATAGGAAGCAGAAGCATGGGAAGAAAGAAAGGAGAAAAAATTAAAAACTCCATCCTGTTGTGTCTGCCTTAACACTCTGGGATGCTACCGGAGTGAAAAGAACAGCAAAAACAGTGAAAAGAGCAGGAAAAACACTGCAAAGAAGCATTTTCTACAAATAATCACTGGGATACTTGCAGTCATCTGAGCATTTGGCTAAGATTCTTGTTCACAAAATATATTATTTAGAAATAGACAGAAAAAAATGAAGTCTTGAGATTGAAGTAGAAATTGCTATTTTATAGTAACAAAGCCCACGGTATATCCCAGTGTGTTTTATCCTGAAATGTCAAACATACTTACAACTGACTATTACTCTTAGTTTCTATCAGGTGAATAATTTCCTTGGCTTATAAAAAGTTACCTGAATAAGAAATAAGAAGTATGGCATCAACCATTTAACTAGTGTTGACATACTTTTAAATCAACAGGTTATATTTTTCTATTTATGCATTGAAGTGATAGATAAGCACTAGTTCTGTAAAAAATCTAAATACACATTATAAATAAAATCGTAACATTTTCTTCTCTATGGCCTTTCTTAAGAACAAAGCTTGAAACATTTTCCAGAAAATTTAGGACACCAGAAAATTACCCAAGACTGCTGTTTTTTCAGATGGGTTAAGGTAACGCAACAAATTTCAGTAAATGTAACATTTTGCAAGAATTCTCTAACTGAAATCATCACCTTGAGTTCAAAGAGCATTTTATAAGGTGTGAGTGCACTATCCAGCAAAAGAACTATGCATATTTGGGAGATACACCGCATTGTACTTGTTTGCTGACATTGTCAAAATTGGATCGACAGCAAAATCCAGGCTGTGGGGTGATTGCCTTTGCAGTGCAATGAGGAGCATCCTGCCCTTGCACTTCATGAAGAGTGAACACACTCAGTGGGACATGAGGTGAGAGAAATAGCTGAACACCAACCAAAGGTTGAAACACAGATACTCTGCTGTTGGTGATGGCACATGTTGGATGAGATGAGCCTTGAATCAAGGGAGCTGGAAACTGCCTGTCAGGTATAACGACAGGAGAGTAACTCTACAGGATAGAAGAAATAGAGAGAGGGGATCTACTTTAGAAAGAAAAAAGATGTTTCACCATCCAGAAGTATTACAGAAAAAGGATAGAATAGGCAGATTTATACATCATGCTTCAAGAATGGTGTTATTAATCTAGGGCCCAAGCTTGCCTGTAAGGAAGCTGGATCCTGCTTATATGCAGAAACCTCTTTTTTTTACACAGACAACATTCTGTAATCTGACCCCATTTCCCCTTCCTCTCCACAGAAGATAATTAAAATAAGAATCACAGTAAAATAAGGAAAGGTTTGTGTGCTAAGAAGATTGAGCTGATCTAATGAAAACCTTATAAGACTGACATAAGCACATTGCCTTTTTAACTGGAAAGCAAAAATAATCTGTGTGGGAGAAATCCCTTGAGAATTTGCATGGGTTTTTTATTACATGATTCCCATCCACTATCCTTTTTTTACGTGGACTACACTGTATCCCCCATAAATAAGCTTATTATCTTTGCTTTAATACTGTAAGATTGTAGTATGCTTTAGAAGATGCAGCAAGAAAACATTTTCATAATGTTCCATCACTTACCTAAAAAGGATCTTGCCAGATATTTATTGATTCTTGCTTCAGTTTTATGCTCACTATTCTGCCCTGCTACCTTTGATTGAAAACATCTTATGTCCCTTTTCCATATCCATATTCATCTATCTTTCCTCTTCCATTTTATTAGAATATGTGTGTATATCAGTTAAACTTGTAAATGGTTTATGTGCTTATGCCTTAAGGCATTCTAGGATGTTGCTCATATATACAATATTGAAAACAATCTCAAGCAATAATGATAGCATACACAGAGATATGTATTTCAAAGGGAATGCAGGCAAGCAAAGAGACATGTACACACATAACAGAGACAAAATGAAGAAATTTAACATCTCCTTTTTAAAAAACAGCTAGAGAGGCTTCTCTGCTCCTAGGAGGGGAAAGAAGGGCTGAGCTGGGGTTTTCCTGCTGCCTCCATGTGCTTGCTGAGTTGTTCTGGGGATGCCCTGGCCCTGGGCAAACTGATCAGCACACACCTATGTACTAACATACAGTTACCACTGCAGAATTACAACTGAGGAGACATTTTGTGCAAATGTGGGAGCATTTGAAAAGAATTATTTTCTGTGTGTACTAGTAATCTAAAAAAAAAAGACAGTGAATAAACCAGAAGATGGAAACACTGTCAGAAGTGTTTTCTTGGATTCTGCTCCCCAGCCCCTTGTATAATTGAGACTACAGGCATGGTGGTAATGTCCTTTCATTAGTTAATCTGCAGCAGTACATCCTGCACTTTAAAGATCACTTACTTGCCTAGGTCACAAGAAGTATGGAATTTCCCTGTTTATTACAATACAGCAACCTAGAACAGACTCACATTTACTTACTCTGTTCAGAACCCCTTAAACATATATATAAGATAGAAGGGTACTTGTTGATTTTTTAGAAAGAGTACTGTAAATCCTTATTCCATAAAAAGACATTTATCAGATTCATAAATAATGCTTGAAATATCTTAGCCTTTCTCAATAATAATTATTCATCTGTCATTCCTTTACACAACAATTACCACAAATAAGCAAATAAAGGAGTGACAGGATCTTCAAGTGAATGCCCAGTTGTCAGAGATTTTCTAGGAAACAGTGCACCTCTCTTACACATCAAGCTGCAATTCTGCTTCTGTTAGTACTAATACTAATATATCCTGAACAATTTACTATCTATATTAATGGATGCTATCATTCTTGCTTATATGAATGCCAATATGCTACTTCAAAGCAAATATGGACTTTGCTAAGTGTTCACTCATAGTGAAGTGCACTGGATTGGTTAAGTGGTAATGAACTTCCAAGGTTCATATTTAAGCTTTTGACCATCAGAGATTCACAGCCAATAGTCTGAAAACCATGGGATCACTTAATGATATTTTCTCTCAGAAAAGGGTTCTAAACCATGCATGAGATCTGCGGTTGGGTGGTGCTGAATATAAAGATCTAAGGTTCACTGCAGTTGGAATTAAATAGCCCTAAGGAGAAACCATGAACTTACTAGCTTTTCTTACTTGGAAATGTTGGGGGTAGTTGATGCATAAACCCACATGCTCTATATGCCAGTTGTCCAGTATCTAAAATGCCATTTTCATAACTGCCTTGGCCAGCTGCTAATACTGCTTCTTGGGAAGTAATCTCTAAACAGACATAGGTACACTTAAAAGGAAACATTGCCAAAACATTTGCTATGCACATTATTCAAATATTCTTTCTCCCAAGTACATTATCTTTCATTAGAGTAATCATCCCCTTTGCATTCACATGGTCAGTACATCTTTCTCGCTGCATTTCTGGCTCATTGACGGGAAATGCCTTGGTGACTTGCCAAATAAAGGTAAAAAAATAAAGGGGAAAAAAGTCAGGCAAAAGGATCAATGAAACCAAGTAAATCCCTGTTGGTGTTAGAAGTACAAAAATAGTCAGTTTTATAAGAGTTCACTGTGTTTTCTGGAATAGGGCATGAGGCTTGAAATGGAAAGAATGGCATTTTCTGAAAGTGAACATTATCCCTGTGAATTATTAATATATTTTTTAAAAAGACTGAGAGTCAAGAAAACACAGACACAACACATGGGTGTAATCAGCTGCCATACTGGATCTTACAAAGCATAGGCTTTTAGTTTACACTGAATTCCACTTTGTTCAATGGATCCAAATGCAGGCCATATTCAGTATGTGCAAACATACACTCATATTGAGGTTTTAGATTGTGACACTAGAGCAGAAGTGAACTACTGTGAGAAAAATAACTGATCCACTCAATTACAAATGCCAAAAAGTAGATAATAACATATCATTTCTTATAGACTGAGATTGGAACCTCTTCACAACAGGGTCTTCTTGCAAGTCCATGTTTGTATGATTTTTAATGTAACACCTGCCCGGAATCAGGCAAACCCTCTGGGCTGCAGTGTAATAGCAGCAACATTTCGAATTCTCCTCTTTCTCTGCTTGAAAGTATTATTGTGGAACCACAGATAAGAAAATTAGGAAAAGGTATTGACTGCAGTTGTCATACCTTGTCTAAACCATTTGGATGTGCCCAGCAGCATTCCCAATATGTATGCCAAATTAAATATATAGAAGCACATTGTGAAATCCACATGATGGTGCTTGAACAGATTCAGTGGCAATTAGCTTAAGAGCTGCACTTGCTTTTCATGGAACATACAGCATTAGCTCCAGAAACCAGTTGATATTTTGCAAGCCAGGCTGAAGGACATTATGAGGTCACATTTTAATGCCTGATTCTAACCTTCAGTGAGAAAAATTTCTTTCCACACATTTTGCAGCACTCCAGTATTTGCTCTGAAGTGTCCTTTGCCTTCACATGAGATGAAGTTGATGCTCTAAGAATTTCATATATTCAGTTATTATTTCAGCAGACTACAACACACAAATGAGAAAAGGAAAACAGTGATTACCAGTTCATAACTTAGCAAAATCTGACCAAGATTTCATCTGTTATCAAAAAACAAGAGCCCTCTGTCTTCAAATACGGGTGGGTGAGGCTTATCCAGGAAAGGTCATGGGGAATCTTGTTACAATGATCTGCCATCTAGTGCCAGGTCCCACAGAAAGGAACATGGGTTCATACTTCTTCACCCTTTCTAAAGACAGACTTTCAATTTCAATGATCTTGAAAGCAAATCTAAGCTTCATGTTTTAAAACCTATTTCACATTTTCCTAGCATCTCTGTAACTGGTTTGTTACATTTTCCCTTTTTTTTCATGAGGGAAACATTAAGCTTCCCCTTTCCCCTTTTTCTCAAGAAAAAGGCTCCACTTACCCATAAATTTTATAAAAAATTAATTTCCTGTGCCAAGAAATTTGTCTTGCAAACATACTATAGACATTTACGTACAATCACAAAGCTGCAAAACCAACCAACTAGAGAAAAATCATTTTGCATCATCAAATATTGATTAAGTTAATGAAAATTTTGTCAAACAGACATACGATGGCATGAGATTAACTGCCATGTATGTTTTTACTAGGTATTTTTCCTTTGTAATTAAAAATGAGTTTATATGTCAAAGAAAATTACATGAAGCAATGAAATAGAATTAAATTAATTTTACATTACAGTTGAAAATGCAAATGATTCTCTTTTAATATAAATGATAGTCTTTTTCCAGGGCCATCCTTGTTAATTCAGAAGTAAAATGGAGTTAGTATTTCACAGGGAATTCTAACAGACCAATTATTAGTGTTGTTTATTAAGACAGTGGCTTTAGTGCTAGACAAAAAATTGAGTCTCTTCTGTGTTTCAGAAAATCTTTCTTATATTCTATGTATGTGCTTACATCAAGAGGATTTTAGAAACATCCAAAACAATCAGGCACAAAACTGCATAGCCTAATAATAAGAATACTGTTGCAATAATGAGAACTGTGCTTAAACAATTTTTTTTCCCCCTTTTTCTCAAAAGATATCACTCTTTGAAGAAACTACGAGCAGTTATACACTGAATAAAAAGATAAATTCAGTGTAAGATTCCAGCAAAGAAAAAGACTAGGTCCTAACAGCTAGGAGGCAATTATCTACCAGCTACATGTGCAAACCGAGGGGCTTAGAGCAGCCAAGGGTAAGTGGAGAAAAGCATTTTTCATGGTCTAGTTTTAGGCATATTCCTGTGGGAAATCTTAGCTTTCTACATTTCCAAATGCTTGTTTGGCAACATATGGTTTGTGAGCATTCAGAAGAAAAGAGTATGACCTGTAAATAAATGTCATTTTAAGAAGGACCATGTGTGCAATTAGGAGATTCCCAAAAGAGCTAAGTGGGGTTTAAAAGCTACTCCAATGCCTTTGGGCTAGAAAGCTTGGCACAGATTGAACCAGAAAGAGATAATCTTGATTAAGAATGCCTCAGAGACAGAGACAGAAAGCACTGATGCTGCACAGCAGAACGGCTGCAAGGCCTACTGGCCAAAGCCCAGCAGGAAAGTAAGTGACACTCGTTTTTTAGGTGTGACAAGTATTTCTACCAGAAACTCTCTTTTGGGATTATGTATAAAGACTTCAGCTCTTGCTGTCCTCAGTAAAACTCCTAGTGCCACTGGCAGATTACTCTGGGGATTGCATGGTCTATAAAAGACTTCATATCAACTTCTGGGGCTCAGGAGACTCCTGGTACGCATGCAATACTCCTCACCATTCCCACCTCCAAAGCACAATACCATTACTTGGACTACTGGATGATTAAAAAGAGAGGGAGAGAAAGAACATTTACAGTTATTTTCCATAGAAATACAATGATACTAGTTAAAGAGCAATAAAACACTTTATAACTTACTCTAATTCAAGGTAATTCACTGATTTAGTACTTTTTATTACAAGTCAGAAAATAGCCCAAATGTTTTAATGACTTGTTTCTATTCAACATAGGCTCTTACTTCTTTCTGTAAGATTCAAAATTCTCCCAAGAGTGCTTACACACCTATGACTAACACTTCCATCTTATTCGCAAAGTGAGAGGAAAAAAGTCTGGATTCAGACCAGATCTCAGTTTCGCTGGTTTACATGGTATCTTTGTCTCCTCCCAAGGTTGCCACCTCAAGGAAAAGCCTTAACCTCAGCCTTCAGCAGCATGGGACATGTGGCACTGTTTGCTGTGGACTGTACCCCTTTCCTCTCGTAACATCTAACCTGCTTTTCAGAGTGAATTTGCAGTCCATGGGAACAGCTATGCAAGCTGTTTATCCTGATATTTCAGCATACTCAAGTACGCTGTGTACTCTCAGTATATTGTATATACACAGTATAACCTGTAACTAACATCTTTTTAGCTGAAAGAACATTTCAGTCTTCATTTCTATTCATTTTTCCCTGTGCAGCAAAATTGCCTTATGACTAGCAATTACTCCTTAGAGCCAATTATTTCTGTGATGGCTATTTGCCCTCTGAAACTAGATTAATTCACTTATTTACAAAGTATATCAGAGAGGCATCAGTATTCTAGTCAACACTGACTCAGGCTGGCCCTGAATCAGTGGCCAGACATGACAGCTGCATATTCACCACAATGAACTTACTTTTAACTATTATTATAACCCTCTTTTTGAATGTCTTCACTTATCTCAGTGAATACTTTTATCCAGGAAAATGAGATTCATACTTTCAAAAAGGCTTATTTCACTCTAAAACAGATTGTGAACACATCACTGGAGACAGACATTTCTTCTGATTCCCTGATTCAGTGATCAAATTTACCCAAATGAGAGCTGAAATAAACACTTTCTGCCTTCTCCTCTAGATGCCAGTCAGGAAATGACATTGTACTCACTATTTTAATTATTTGCGAGTGCAATTCTCATCAAGTCTGCTGTTGTATGGGCAGTTACAGGTCTGTGTTTGAAAAAATCTCTTTTTTTGAATGTATCAGGGTAGCACTACAGCATATTTTTTCATATGTGCATATGTGTATGCACATATATGCATATGTGTAATTTGAAAGCTATTCTCCTCTCTCCTTAGTTGAGGTTTAAGCATATGACTCAAATTAGCTCTCACTGAAGTGTTTTCTGATCTTCTTTTAAAGAAATATTTACAAATCAAAAACCTACTTATTGTTCTTCTAGAGCATGTTGAAATCTTACCTTTTATTACCACTTCTTTATTAAATTAATCAAATATTTCCATGGAGTTATACTGGAAATACTAAGGACCCTCCTCAGCTTTAGATGAAGGTAAGAAGCAATAACCACGTAAGTTTTCACATAAATCAAATTTAAAACAAACCCCCCAAATTCTCAGTGAATTTTCCCAAGGTGGTTTTCTCCATTTCCCCAACAATATGGTGTTGATTTTTTCACAACTCAGACAGGAACTATGCCCTAGATTAATTTGGCCAGTCTGTATTGAATAAACTTGTTTATACTTTCTACAGCACTTCATTATCAGCATGTTCTAGACAAAGAACTACCATTTCTGTTTCATCTTGCAGCTTCAGCGCATAAAGCCATTCCCCTGACACCATCCCCTTCAACCACATAGTGCTCCCTGAAAGCTCATCTCCTGCCTTCTTGCAGCTGCTGCCGCTATCACTGAGTCACTGACAAACTGTATCACAGTAAATTGAGTTTATATCATATTTAATTCTGCAGTAATATCTTTTGAAGCAAATATTTCTCATATCTTGATAAAGCATGCCTTCTGCAGAGTGAAACTCCTATATTGAAGTGAAAACTGAATGCATCAGAGAGCACTGAACTTCTCCAGAATACCATTAGTTAAAGCACATAGCCTGATGTTACTTCTCCTCTAGCAAAATTTCATACTCTGTGTTACAGTAATTGCCAACTTTACACAAAGTAAGCCCATTATAGCACATCAAGAACACATACACTAGTTTCTTTGCTGGTGAGAAGCAGAAAGAAATATGCATCGTTCTGAACAGGAACCTATTCTTCATCAAAATGTGATAAAACTGCTCAATGCCTTTATTTGCCTTTGATAATTATAAACTCTTGAGCCTTAAACAGAGTCCCACTCCTTTTCAGTGTGTGAAAATGGTTTTAGAAGGAAAACTACAGTTGAATGGCTCTTAGCATAAAAAATTGTTACTAATCATCTTGAGTCAAATAAACACAGGAATATGGGTATATGTACGTAAAGCATTCATCTGCTTGAATGGTAAGGTGAAACAGTACCTTCTTATGCCTTAGGTGAGGCATCATGGCTTAGAAAACGGGTGAGGCTTTACAGAATATGCCTAACTCATAGGACAGCCCTGTAAACTAGAATCCTGGTTTGCAAAACTGGGATTACTTCAAACAGCCTTCTAACACTGGAGGAGGGTGGGGAGAACCATGTGTGTTAACAAAGAGATTCTAACATGCAGTTAAGAACCCTCCTGAAATTGGACTACTGGTGTTCAAATCCACAACACAAAATATTCCAAGTAACTGAATGTAATGTTGCACAAATTTTTGTAGGTATCTTTTCCATGCAGACAAGGATCACAGAAGCTTTATCTCAGAACTGAAAATTCACTTCTGACGAAAAGACAACTTCCACTGAAAAAACATGCAAAAAAAAATCAGCAAGGTCTCACAACTACAGCTGGATATTACATTTGATCTAAGTTAAGGTCACGAGGCTTTGAGAGGAACCCAAGCTGACCGAAATGTGATTTGAAAACAGAATTATAAAATGTAAAACCAGAGTTGTTTCCAGAGTGCTGACAGATAGGGACAGATGACTGTGCTTTATTTCTGATACTCTCTACTAGCTCAGAAATCACTGTCATAGTGTGCTAAGGAAAATTATACATTTGACATTACTGAGCTGCCTGACAGGCAGGTCACTACAGAATTTATTCCTCAGACATTGAGGAGTGAGGCATATTTGCCAGTGGAGACACCTCTACTTCTCTTTGCTAAGACCATTAATGTGAAGGGTTAGAGTCCTGATACACTGCAATGATACTACATCAGTTTTAAAAGTTAAATCAAATGCCACAGTACATTACATCAGCTGAAATGACATGTCCTGCTCATGCCTGAAAAAGTGGCTTATTCTGTAAAGCACGGCTCCACTGAGAAGTTACTTTATAAAACTGGTATCAGTTTCTACATGACATTGGGATGACAGAATTGCTTCATGTTTTCTTAAGTTACAGATAACTCCTTTTCCCTCCACTTCAGCCTTCATTTTACCTGACAGGCAAGAAATTTTTTGCTGAAAGCTGAGACTTGAGCAGAGACCTGCCCAGCCCTCACATCACCACCAGCTGGTAGTAACGTGGGGCTGAACAGCAGCAACTTAACAGGAATTTAGAGACATAGTTGTAAAGATCAACTATAGCCTAGTGAGGTTGTATCTCTAGTCTTCCTTCGTAATCAATGAAGTGGCTCACTTCTCTATTGGTTTGACGCTGATTCAACCCTTTGAATTCTGATTAGTTGCATTGATTTGCACACATATGAGATTTGAGAAGGACATCATTAATTAAATTAAAGGCTTCTGCTCTGATTCATCACTCCACAGATTATTCCTTTTCTTTTGTGGGGTTTAGTGCAGTTAATTTCAATATGGTTGGTTACTTATACAGTAGGGTTTTTAGTTTTTCTTTCCAAAGTATATACTTTGGATACTTAATATGGTTGCTATTTATACTGTTGGATTTAATACTATTTTTTCAAATAAAGCTGGTCTTTGTACAAATAGTCTCTAATGCATTTTTTTCTTTTTTAGTTTTTAGAAGGTTGGGGTTTTTAGACCACTGAGGGTTTGTATTTTTAATATGGTTGCCTTTTTAAACAGTTGAGGTTTTTAACAAGGTTGGGGCTTTAGATGGTTGGGGTTTAGACAGTTTGTTCTTCTGATACTGGGGTTTGGGGTTTTTAACTTTTTTATATATACAGCTGGGTTTTCTTCTACTCTTTTTTAAAGTGTTTTTTTATCACTTGGTTCTTAATATACCTGGGTTTTCATACTTTTTTTTAACATGGTTGAAGCTTCAATTGCAGCAACAACAGCTGAAAGAATCCATTTCTATAGTGTGCATTTTGATAGCAAATGCCATGAGCTCCTCTAAAATCTATTCCCCTCATTTAGAAAGATAAAAATGAATTAATTAGGTAACATAACAGCTATGGTTATCTGCTGGGATAAAGTAATTTCCATAATACAGACATTTCATTAAACAAATTTACACCCACAGAGGCACATCCAAAGTAACAGATGTCTTACAAAAGACTGTGCTATTATCGAGAATACAGTGACTGGAAAAACATCAATATTGTCAGCAGTGGCATTATTAAATTCTTTCAATGTCAGTGCTAAGGTGAGAGACCAGCCCTGTGTAATTCCAATGCAATAGGCTCCTATTTTCCTTCTCCCTGCCTTTGGTGAGGGACTACAGAGTACCTGGTACATAACCAGCCCACTACTCATGCTCAGAAATGGGCAGTCTTCTTTAATCTTGAAAGTGTGTTTTGACCCACCTAGTATCAATGATGGCTACTTTATGGCCAAACTCAGGAAGCTTAAACCTAGTTAGTGTTTCAGTCTTCAAGATTTAATAAGAAACATAATGAGAGTACTCTGACCTTTCCATTTAAACTGTTCTTCTTCAAGCCTCACATGAATACTCAAAACTTCTTGTCAAAATCACAGACTACCTTCTAATTAAAAGTTGGGATAATATAGGGATTAATTCATTTGGAACAAAAAAAAGAAATGTTACATTTGCAGTAGAGCTTATTAATAATTTAAATGGAAAAAAATATCATGCATTCTGCTCATGGGAAGTGAGAAGAGCAGCGATTTTTAAAATGTAGATTTTTGATTACTGAATTAAATGATCTAGAACTGAAAACTCATGTTTAAAGAACACGAAACTTTGTTTTAAAATACAATCCTCTTTTTAAATTATTTGCACATCTGAGACCCACTGAAAGCTGTTGCTATACACCTAATTAATGAGCCATATATATTTGAACATCTGTATTTCACTCTTCATTTATTTTCTTGCTCATCCACTTGGAGAAAAAACACTTGAAAACATTGAAATTAATATCCATTCAGTGGATAAAATAGCAGTTGTCTGGTAAAGGATCATTTATTCTATGTATGGTTTGCAGCTGAACGACCTTCTGACAACACCTACTTTATGTCCTCTACACCATCAGCTCATGAATATAGTATGTTGTACATTCTAAGGTATGTAAAATTCAATTCAACTGCCTCAGAGTGGAACACCACTGACTTTGTTCACACACTACGTTAGGAAATGCTCTGGATAAACTCATAAACTAAATGTTGCTCATAGCTGGCTACTGCAAACTATACATAAGGTGAAACAACTTATCATTCATTGCCCTCATTGTGATTAAATAGGAGATACCAGCAGGCTCTTCTTGCCACTCTTTCTTCTCTAACATTCTAGACCACAGACTCTTTAAGAAAGATATGTATGTTTAAGGCACATAGCAGCTTTTGCATTAGGCTTTGTTTTGGTTTGGTTTTCCCTCTGAGTGCAGTCACTGCACCTTTTTCATAGTTACCGAGTACAGACAACTGTTTGCAGTCTTGGTGGAGATAGACCCTGCCACTGACAATAGCCACATTGCCATCCTCAGCAGGAGCCTCTTACTGACCTGCCTTATTGACATTTTGACATTTAAAACACAATAAACAAGGGATGTTTGGTAAATATGTCCCAGAAGTATTAGAAATGCTTACAAATAATAAAATTAGCCATGATAGTATCAGGCAGGAGGAGAAAAAAATGGATTTACATATATTAAACAGAAGTTTAATACTCCTAGTGTCCAAAACAAAATTGAGAGAAGAAATTTAACAAAATGAATCACATTTTACAAGCACGTAATCCTGAGCTCTATGTTTAATAGTGTGTATGACAGTCTGACTATCATGAACTTGACGCCATACATGAATGTACTTAAGGACCACTAAAACAAACATCAAAACATGCTATTTCAGCTTGACTTGGTTAAATTTTCATACTTACTAAATTCAGTAGGCACATGCATATTTTACACATTTCAATGAAAGCCTGGCATCTCTCATTTAATCTCTTCTAAGCCTACAGTAATGAAATGAATCTACTGCCAGAATTTTTCAGTCACTGAGTGACTGAATTGTAGTACCATAAAAGTTTGGAAAATATCTACCAAGAGAATTTACTCAGTTATCTAACAGCTAACAGGAAATAAACACACGAATCAAACGGCTTCCTGCAAGGAACAATCCAAGGGATAGTATTTCTGCTGGAAAAACAAAACACTTCTGAACACTAGAGAAAGGGCTGAATACTCTGGGCATCGACTCCAACTATGTTGTATCACTGCATCCCAGGTTGTCCAGCTGTTTGCTCCATATTCCCTGCTAAGAGGCATTACATGCATGTCAGCTTGGGGGAGTCAAGGATTTCAATCCTTGTCTACAAACTGATGTAACTCCATCCATTTTGAAATATTTACTCATACAAATTTATATTGCAAGTTTTAGTTTGCTCAGTGGAGAGACACAAGTCAAAGAAAAGTCAGTCATTTTCAGCCCAGAAGATGACTCAAAAAACCCACTCAGTACAAAATACAATCTTATATTCCTCTTCCACCCATGTTACTTCTAAATGTTTTTTCATTCAATGAACACCAGTCAAAAATATGAAAAATTAATCATATTTTAAAAAATTCATTATTGAGGCTTTCCTTAGCATGTGTTCAAGAGACACAAAGGCTTTCATCGAAATACAAGCATCAAAAAACTAAGCTTAGGGACACGATTTAGCACTCTGACCTAAACAGACTTAATCCATCTCAGTTCCTTCCGTGCTGCAGTGACACATTAAATACCTGAGCCATGTACCACTGTGGATACACTTTTGCAAATATCAAGTTGACTAGTTTGAAATGAATTAAAGAATAATATTACATTCTAGTCCCCTTATGGGGTAATTTAAATGATTACATGCTTTGAGCTTAACAGGTCAGAGAGTGAGCATACAGTGATATGACAGTCCTATTACTGCATGTCTGTCTGATCTGAGCATCTTCTATGGTATGTGTAGAAAAACATAATTGCTTGACATGTTCTAAAACAGCGTTATGAAACAAATGTTGCCTTTATGAAAATGAATGTTTCACAGGAAAGTATTAACAGCAATTCTGTTGTTATTTTTACAGTAACAAAACCCACAAAACTAAATATGTTCTGGTTGAAATGTTTTGTTTCAACTTTACAATTCTGATAACAAATTGTAAGTATATTACTTGAGTTGTTATAAAAAAATTCAAGTCAACTATACAATAAGAATTCCTCTAATGGCTATATTCATATTTTTGAGGGTAGCTATTTTCATTCTCATTTAATGTGAAATTTTTGTTCTCTGTCTTTCACTAAGTGAAAAAAAGGGGTAAAATGTACAGAGTTTAAGTTATGATCAGGTCTAGAAAGAGTAAGTTTCTACTTAGATCCATTATAGTCAGTTTATACGGTATTAGGCAGCATAGAAGTAATTCAACCAGAAATTTACTGTGATATACTAACTGGTGAAATTTTTATGTATAAATAACAATAAATATAAATAAGAATAAATAAATAGAAAATAAATATAAAAACAAATAACTATAAATAAGAAAAATTCTTATGTATAACAATAAAAATTATTACACATAAAATAATACTTACATTTATTAATTACATACATGTATATGTACATATATAATTTCAATAATTCCAATAATACATAACAAAATAAATTATACATAATAAAACATTATGTATCATAAGATGTAATATTTATACATATTCTTATATAAAAATAAGAATAAATAAATAATAATTTGTACAAATAAACTTGTACAAAACTGTAAGGTACACAGGTACTGACAAGTTTCTTATTTTAGTTAAGTCAGTTGACCTGGGACCAAACCTCTGTCCAGTCTGTCATTTGCAACACATGGAAATGCTTTTGCGAAGGTGAGGCATTTTGTCTAACTTGTTTACCTAATACTTGGGTGTTTATTTTAAAGCTTTTGTTTGGTTGGTTCAAAGATAATGTTTTTTCTGGAATGTATTTTATTTCAATTAACAACACTAATATGCAAAGAAGCTACTATTAGTCAGTACTGATTAAATGAAATAATAAGTGGGTCTGAAAAATTCTGTGACAATTCTGTGTCAACCGGTATTTTATAAATCATGAAGGTATACTGCCATTAGCAAATTATATGTCTGTTTTCTTAAGATCCCATGTTAATAATGTATTTCCTTACAGGTTAAGAAAAATATACTTTGAGAATAATATAATCGTCTGCAAAATCAGTAGATTACTTGCATAAATACACACATGCATACAGAAAATCACTCAACTATTCTTCTGTCATATATTATTTCATAAACTTCCAGCAAGCAAATTCTCAGTGCAAAGGCTTGTAACGTGATATTTTAGAGATTATTATATATGGCCATTCATGATCAAAATGATATCTAATTCTGGGAAAAGTCATTACTATTATAATTAGATTGTCAGCCACATAAGTGTCTAAAACAGTCACTAGTGGCAACCCAGCTGAGCTGTGCTGGTGCTTAATCAGCTCCCTTTCAAACAATTTTCCATATTGACCTTCAGTGGAGGATTCAGCAGTCATTAAACCACCACATAATATATGTCAATCCATTCAGACCTTTTCATACGACACGAGAGGAACACTGGCTTTGGAAAGAGGATGCACTGAATTTTCAGTCTACAACCAAAAGAACACCAGTTTCTTGGTCCTCCTTGGACTTTATAACCATCTGGGGACTTCTGGCAGACAAAGTGATGGAATGAAAAATAAACCACCTCATAGTAATACAACAACACAACTCAAACCTTTGTCAGAAATAGACCTGAACTATAACTTCCCCCCTCTTTTAATCATATGCTATGACACTGTCTTTGTTACTTGACAGCTAAAAGTACAGGGAAGCAGCTTCCATCTACTATTGCTTTACATTCAAATGATAGGCTGGCATAAAAATTACTGTCTCTGTCCCTCAACCTGTGGCATCAATCTGTTTGTGCACATTGAGATTGATTTTTCCCCATAATTTTTGAATAGACACTTGGGTACATTAACAAAATGAATATGATCATAAGCATGAAATATTACTCTGATAACCATTTAGATTCCTGGAGTAAATGTTATCTTGCCACAAGATATACTCCATTTTTCAGGCTTTTATAATTCAACTGTAATATTCATGGTAGGTTGAACTTGACATACAAATCTCTGAAGGAAAATGTTTTATATATTTTCATATGCTACAGGAGTTTAAGAAACAAAAGAGTAGATGCGTTCTTTCGGTTGTTTATTACTTACAAATACTTGTTTGAAATCCCTTGTATTTAGGGGCTTGAGAAAAAAGGCATCACAAGAACAGCACAGTTTATTCTACTGCCCTTGCAAAGCTCAAGTGCAGCTGTTGAATTACAAAGCAAGAAGGAAATCCTGGCCCATTAAGTCAATGCCAAAACTCTTACAAGAACTGCTTGTTTGCAAGTGGTCCAACTTATTACCAAATTCTGTAGCCTTGTCTGCTCATTTGCATCTCTCTTGCCTAGCAGCTTTATACCACACCAATCTGTATTTTGTATTACACACTATTTCCCATAGAAATATCAAAAAAAATAAAGTATTCCATTTCCCTGAAGTTCTCATTGGGAAAAAACACCTTTTCAAAACAACAATAAAAAGGAACACAACTTTGCCTTACAATATTCATTTTAAATGCAAGTGAATGTAAGAAATTTTATTCCCTGAGCTGTGTTCCTCTAGGAAGTAAAACAGTCCACAAATTTGTCATCTGCCTTGATTTTCAACTACATATCTGAGTCATGTTTATTTTTAAGAGGATAGTCAGGTATTTAATTCATTCCCAGTCCATAGCAATCCATCTCAAACAGCTACAGTTTGGAGAGTTGTGCAAGTATGCCTTAGAAAACCACAAGCCTAACATGAAAGCCCCATGGAGGATGAAGAAACAAAGGAGATTTAAGTATTAATAGACACTGCGAACAGTCCCATTCTCTCATATCAGTTGTTTCCATACATACAGGAAAATCACTCAGCTGTAAACTAGCAGAGCAAATTGACTTTTGAGGCATTGCCCAGCTGCAAACCTAGCTGCATACCATCACCTATGTCAGTCCACACCCAATATGCCCATTGCTCAAAAGCAAACAAGCGACACCAGCATGTCATAGGAAATATTCTGCCATGTGCTGGGGAGCATGGATGATGGTATCTAAGCAACAAAGATTTTGAAAAAGAAAACATTGTGGAGGTTCTTTAAAGGTTCTTACAATCTTTAGAGCTTTTACAGTTCTGAGTTCATTTTGCCATAAAGCAATTCTGAAATAAAACGATCTTGGCTATCCAGTAAGGAAAGAGAAGAAAAAAAAGATCAGTCACACAGTCTATGGAATACTTCTTATAACTATCAAAACTGGAGACCTAATACAGTTTTTCCATGATCAAAAGCTGCTCTCAAAGTTAACTGTTTCAAACTGCAACTGTAAAAGCCTTTCATGTTAACTGTGTAAGAGGTTAATGGACTGATTTTTCACAATGACTATGTAGCAGTAGAAAAAGGTATTTTATAATATAAATGCAGCTTACCTATTTTTTTGGATCGTAAGGAATAGCCAAGACTGACTAGTCTCAATGAAACTCAAGAGGGCTTGTGAAATACAATGTCAGAAATAGGACTCATAGCCAACTTCTGAGATAAAGTTGTTACTGAACTTCTGCTCATTTTATAGAGATAATTTCACATCACAAATAAATAATACAGGGGAGTCTGCTGAGAGTCTCCAGCTCCGCAGCTATTTGACAGTATGCCAGCGGGCTACCTGCTTGAGTGATTTCCTCAGAATTAACGAGTATAGCCCTACGTTCTACCCAAGTCACAGCACAATGTGACATGGCAGGGATTCAGAAAAGCCATTAAAAAAGAACAAAAACCAAAAAAAGAAGTAAGCCATCTGCATTTCAAATATTCTCAACTAAATAAAGGTTAAATAATACAGAAATAAATTCCTTGCTACTTCACCACTCTGCTCTTCTGATAATATTCAGGACCTCAGGTCTCAGAAAGCCCAGCACAGTAAGTGACTACCATCTATTATATGTTGTTTGTTTTCTTGTTTTCCCTACAGGAGCAAATGGGTATACCTTAGGAAAGGATTCTTTTCTTTCGTTAAGAAGTAGGATCTTGGGTTTGGATTGCCTTTTGGCTACCTTTTGCTTTACCTCTGGCCTTTGCTGGAGGCTGGCTATGCGTATTGATGGAACACACTGCCAGTATTGTCAGGTAACTTTAATATTATCTGAGACATGAAAAATTTACAATTGTTTTTCTCCATCTTCTGTGTCTAAAACTAAAAGACAGCTCATATTGTGCGTAGGTTCCTGCTCATGACAGTCCAGGCTGCTAACAGATTGCTAATCTGATAACTAGTCTATTAAAAAATCTTGAGGAGACAATCTCCTCTTTCTTTCCAACCACAACTTGGGAAACTTATTCCCTTATATTGAATCACTAATAGTATAAATTACTGCCACAGTACCTAAAAGGATAATGTTCCTTAACTCAGTTCCACACATTCAAAAAGTATTCAATCTGTCGTCTCATAACCACTGCCAAGGATCATAACATAATCTGTGAAGATACAATATCCTAGAGTGGGGAAGTTTTCTATGTGAGAGGATAACAAAACACACCAACTTATGGTTCTAAAAAAGTAAACACGAGCTGGGAAGTTGACAGATGAAAACAGTATGGCACCAGCAAATGTTCCTGTCTACCCGACATATCTTTAATATCGTATTTGCTAGGTGGACAGATATAGACAGAGGAGCCTACGCAGAAGCAGCAGCTGCAGATAGAAAAAAACACTAAGAAATTAGTTGTTCTCTACTCATTTAATACTGCAGAGATATTACTCCTGAATTCAGCTTGTATTATAAAATACCATTAGCCCTAACGAGGCAGAAGAACTTCTAATAAGCCTTTCCATCAGAGTCATCTTTTTTATGCAAATGTAAAGAGAAGTTACTTCCCACAACAACAACATCAAGTAATTATTCCTCAGTGTCAAAAGAAGCTACCACCCACTTTTTTCTCACACAGCCCATATGAGTTTGGCGATTAAGCCATCACAGCAAGCCTGGAAAACAGATGTATTATTATATTCTTACTTGTACTAAGGTAATTCTTAGGGTCCCAGAAACACGGCAGTATGCTGCTGTAGTAGGTACTGTAAAAAAAGCAAAACCAGAGATGCTTCCTTTCCTTAAGTTGTATTGAATTGCCAGCCTATCAGATAAATATAGGATGATATGACACCTCTTAGAAAAAGACATTAAACTATCTCTCTTTCTATTAGCCATTGTTAGACTGCTGGGTTCCCATAGATGGAGTCTGTGGCACCAAGTTCCCAAACTGTTACTGCCTCTCCTGCTCATTTGCTAATATCCTCAAAAGGGAAAACAGGCACAGACTGGCTAAGCCACTTGGTAAAGGCTTCTCCTCTCCTCTAGCTTCTGCACCAGCCTGAAAATTACATGTTTTCCATCTCTAGAAATCATACTACCCCATAACAGAGCAGCACACCCGTGCAGCAGATCCTATGACAGAAGCCACCTCTCCTCCAAAATTCCTGAGCCAGCACAGGCTGAGGATACAAGTAATCAGCCAAAGTGTTTCTACACATAGAGTTTATATTTAACTAAAAAATAGCCCCAAAAGCAAGAGCAATAATGATCTCAAATCCCACTTGCTTTGTTAAGTCCCTTCCTAAAATAAAACCAGTGAATCAAGAACTCCTAGCTTTCTGTCTAAACATATTTTAAGAAAGGTAAGCTTACAGAGCGCTTAGAAAGTTAATTAATGTAATTAATAAGGATAACACAAAAAGGCTGAATAACAAGCCCTTGTGAGATAACTACTTCAATTAAGCAAAGGTATAGACTTACATGTTATTAACTCACTGACTCACCCAGTGTCAAAAAAGTAATAGTACATGATAGCGCTAAACCCCAGTTCTTCATTACTGCAATTTCTCTATTGCTCCAGTCGGTTGATACAGCACTTCAGGCTTCTAGGTCTGTGGCCAAATGAGGGTTTTGAGCACCCAGGTAATTTTTAACACATATTAAAGTAGAAAGAATTATGTTTACTCTAGTCAACATTTTGTATATTTTTTTAAATATAAAAATATATTAATTGTCAAAATGTCAACAGTTTTCTATATGCTTTTGGCATTATAAACCAAACTGCAGTAAGGAAGAGAAATATCTCTTTAATTATTAACTGCTTCTCTAAAGATGACAAAGAGCAAGTAAAAGGATGTGAAATAGTAGTCCAACAAACGATTTAAAGAATAAGAAACAGAGACAAGAAAAACAGAAACTGACAGTTCCTCAAGTAACTGCATTATCAGCAATGCTTGGCTGATAAAAGGTGAATTGGGCAGGAGAAAGCAACAATATTTTCTATGTGAGGGATCACTAACCTTCTATTCTATGTGAGGGATCACTAATCTAAGAATAAAAACTGTCTAATTCCTATCAGAGCATACACAGACCAAAAAGATATTGTGTGAACTGCATGACACTTTCTTCTGTAGGTTTTGAAATGAAAAGTTACTTTTCAGACAGCTGTCTAGAGGTGGAAGTACAAAATACTACACAACCAGGTAAGCAAGAAGAAAAAAGGTGCTATACAAGAAAAGCAACCAATCGCTACCAAGTCATTTTGCTATCTCTAGTCATGTTAACTGGTATTTTAGTTCAACTAGACTGAACGAGATAGTATTAATGGGTCAGAGAACATACATAGCAAGGTTATCAGAACACAGATAAGGTTGCAGATCCTAAAAACTTTTCTCAGAAACAGGGAAACTGTGGGTGGTATGCAGAAGAGTCTGATTTAATTAAAGGAGCATCTTTTTAGGTACAAGCTTCAGATTTAAACTGGCATACGAGAATAAAATTCAAAGAGCACAATAGAAAATAAAGATGACTGCCTAAAGCATGTAGCATCTCACATCTGGTTGGGTTACCATCTTGTGACTGATGACACACATTGGACTGTAGGCAACAAACTGAATTTTGTCAAACAAAATCAGCCAACAGGAGAATTTGAGCAAAGACCTTTAGAACGAAGAGCATTAAGTATTATCTTCTCAGACAAAGCTGTATTGTTATGTAAGCAACACAAAACAGAAATGTTAACACAAAGGTTAACTTTACTGGAATAAAACCAACAACCATCTCAGAGCACAATCACCACTATATATTCACCAAATCCATTGCTACATCCACACTAGGATTTTAGTTTGGCTCACGAATGCATTGCTAAAGCAAAAACTCCTAGTTATTGCAACCTAGCATGCTTTGGTGTATATTGCAGAGTCCTCTCCAAGTGTACGAACTGTATTTCTTTTGCAGAAAACTAAACTGGAAGACAATCCTTGAGGAACACACTCAGCTAATACACATTCAGTTCATGGCACAGACAAGAGCTAGGTCAAGGTAAGATCCCCAAACCTGTATAATGCTACATGAGTCCTCAACATCATTTCCTTTCTTACTCCAGTGCCATCAAACCATCCTACCTATTATGTTAACAATAGCCTACATGTGTCATAAGTATGTATACAAATTGCATCTGGAGAATCTTCCCAACACGTCTTAGAGTGTATCAGGTTTGGATGTAGCAGGGTGAAGAAGTGAGCTATCTGTTGAACCAGTAGTAAAAAAAACCCCAAACCTTCAACCTGAGTTTAATAGAAAGAATACAAGTAGAAATGCACACCTGTCCCTTGCACTTCTTCCTACGACAGAGTTCAGTCATGGAAGACACTTATACTGCAGCACCTGATTGCTGTTTAGAGATAGGGATTTGAAGCATTAACACTGTTACAATACCCAGGCTTCACTTCTGCTTGAAAGCTGAAACAGATATAATTTAAAGAAATTTGCTTGCCATTTGCTACTGATTCAAAAGAATTCAGGTCCCTATCCCATAGAAGAGACAGTAAGAGTTTTGAAACTCCTTAGGCTTTTATATGAGCTTTAAACCAAAATAAACCAAAACACAAACAGCCCTAAAGCTAAGCCTAACATGAACTGTAATATTAATAAATAAACTCTTAATTTTAAACAACCAAAAGACTTTAACTGCATGTAATATTCAAAAAGATTGAACACATTTATCCAAGCTAGTCTATTCTTTCATTCTGTTTCTCAGTTTAGGAACTGGACAGTTAATTCCTAACACTAGTACAGCTGGTTTATAGCTAAAAGCATTTCCTTTGGCCTATATTAAATGGTGTTTACTTGAAAAAGTCAATAAAGTATACCCAGGGAAAACTGAAGTATGAAACAGATTTCTTACAGTGGAAAACCACCAGATATCCTTGACAGTAATTTGCCTCCTTATTGACTGTTTCAACACAAAGGTCAAGGGATGAATGATCCCTGAAACACTTAACTACGCGATTTCTTTCAAACTCGGATACTCCCCAGATTTAGTCCTGTATTAGTCTATTGGAGTCTTCAGCAGTATATGAAAGAGAAAATCGCTCAGTCACTCTAAGGTAAGAGGAAAGATTTAAGTTTTGCCTTTTGTTTCCTACTTAATTCCTATAGTAAACAAAAACACACAAGTTAACATTTTTCTAAGCCATACTTGCCTAAAAACACTAGAAATTACCTCAGGTAAACAGAGAATATAGGAAAAACATCAGAGAGTTCTAATGAATTTTATTCCAGAAAGACTGACATATTTTTCCATTTCATTGTAGTTAGACACACTCAATAAGTTTAGAGATTACAGGCATCTTTTATACCATATTAAAAGCTACAGATTAGATAAAACTCTCAGAAATATCATATTACTTCAATTCATTCCTCAATAAAGTTGTCATTTTATGTATTGCAATCTCAGTAGACATGATTCTTGGAAATAAAAGTTCATTGTCGTTCAGACCTCTTGCTACATTTTGTATATTTTGCATATTTTTCTTGCCCTGACTAGGAATTGGAGCAACAGACTTTAAAATAAATCTACAAGAGGTCAAGAAGGTGCTGTAAATTATTTCTAGATGAATAGTTCGCAGACAACCACTGGCATTTGAAAGGACATTTGATGAGAAGGGTGTCCAAATACAGCAAAACCCCAGTACACTGCACATCTCTGAGAAGAAAAAGAGTAGCTGAAACATGAATACCTAGAGTCATTATACATTATCTGATGTAAGGGGATGCCCTTGGACTATTTTTGTACCTCAAATTCATCTGCAATATCACCATTCTTTAAAGAAAGAGATAAAGTAGCTCATGTTTCAGAACACCAAATTATGTCCTCTCTTTGAGACGGTTGGATACTGCATAACAGTGTTTACAAAT
>JANHGB010057095.1:0-15013 GCA_026283785.1 Coracopsis vasa
GGTCTCTGCAAGAATAACAGTTTAGTATTTGATTCCCAGAGCATTGCCAAACTTTTCCTTACTGTTGTTCACATCTTAAACTACACATTGTTCCTTGAGGTATTTTTCCTGCTTGCTTGGATTGTTTGATGTCTCTGTTGTAGCAATGTCTATCTGAATGCAAACAGCAAAAGAGGTAGTCTTCCATCTGAAAGGACAGCTTGAAAAATAGGTGAGCAAACAGGGCAAAGCTACTCTCCATGGACTATCTTGAAATGATGGTTTGAGGACCACTGCCATATGTTTTTGAATAGTTCTAGAACAGTTGGACTGCTGTTAAAACTTATATTACGCACTTTTATGTCTCAAAAACCAGCCATAGTGCTTCTCTAGCAGACTTTTTGATCTTTTGGAAATGTTTAGTTTTTAAACAGTTTTGTAAAGTATTAAGTTTAGGGACTAAATGAGCTGACAACCAGTTTCCTCAGCTGTGTCAGGCTTTAAGGAAAAATCCCAATGTACTGCATATTCAGAGGCAGAAAATGAAGCGAGAGATGGTATTAGATTCTGCAGTCTGTCTATGCCAACACAAGGGGTGAATTTGCTCAAAGTATGTCTCTCTTTGTTCTGATTAGTTTATAAAAGTTCTTCAAGCAGAAAGGACTATAATGAAGATGAATTTGGTAATGTTTGAATGAGAAATGTTTAGTATAGAGGAATTGATCCTGTTGCCATACAAATCAGCAGCAAAACTGGCACAGGACTGAAAGCTTTTAAATCCAGGAGTCCCTCAGTAATTCATATTCTTAAGAAATCTGGAGTTCTGAGTGGAGAAATCTAAATTCAGGGTCAGAGCTGCATGCATTCCAAATGTTACTCAGCATCCCGAGTGGATGTACACTAGTAAAGTCCGGTTCTTGCCTGATACCTTTAGGTCAGACTGTAAAGTGCCATCAAGTGAGTGTGTTGTAAGGAGAAGTGGCTCTTTAAGAGGAGAAATGAAATGCAGCACTGATAAGACTGATCATAGGTGGAGTTAGTCATCAGCCTCAAAACTGGGAGTTACATGCAGAGATTCTCTGATTTTTACCATCTCTCTTCTCAAATCAGTGTTAGCTTACCTGTGGCATGGAACACTGAGCATAGGTACAGCCACCTGCACAAAGCTCTCTGCTAAAGTTACACTGAAAGATTCCTTCTTCTAGGCTCCACCCAGAAACATTATCTTCCATTGCTAGGGAAGTGACTAGAAATCATGGACTTAATCCAGAGCAGAGAAGGCAAACTAAGAATGTCTTCCATTCCTCAAAATGTATGACATCTTTATATAGACTTTAGTTTTATTTTGCTAATGAAATATCTGTCAAATGATATTTGAAATTGAAAATTGGGACCTGCTGTTAAGAAAAATCAGACTGAAGCATGTAGCTGTTCCAGATTCTTAGCACACTCATGGGTTCTCTAAAAACCATATTATTCACAAACACCACTTTCCAGTTTGTCTTTCCAATAGCTTTGGCAGCAATCAGGCAGAATCAGTTAATTTGACCAGTACCTGTGTTTGTGATATGTCCGAGCAAGTAACTCCTTGTTGTTCAGCTCAATTATGTTCTTTGCTTGATTGGCCTAATGGAACTAATGTAGCAAAATGCCAGTAAATCACACAGTTCAGAGATTTTCATGAATTCAGTTTGATTCCTTGTGGCAATTCAAGTTTCATTTCAACTATTTGAGCATTGTGGTAATCTGTATGTTTGTCTAGCATTTTCACAAGTGGAGCAACGTTACTGCTTTGCAAAATGGACTACAAAAAGGACTATTTGAGTAAATATATGTTTTGTTTTAAGTAGAAGATCAGTGGTGTATTTTGGGGTGTATTTTATGTAGGATTTTTTAAATCATCAAATTAATATTTCAGAGAGAAAACTTTATCTTGATCAAAGATGAAGGCAACATCTGATGTTTCCTTGGTTTCCAGGAGTGGCACTGCGCACAGTCCAAAGGATGCTTCTACTTAGAAGAAGATGGTGAAATCATTAGTCACAAGTACAGGTTGCACGTACCTCAAAGGTCTACAATGTGTATCACCATCAAGCCTTTAAACATTAATCAGGAAGAAGGTATGTGTCTGTGTAACCAAAGGAGTACTTTCTTACAATTTGTAAAGCAAATACTACTTTTGCACATTATTATCCTGTACATAGAAATCTCTTTGTGTTTTGTTGTGAAGAGGAAGGCATTATACTGGGATGTAAGGAAAAGATTCATGATAGCAGAGCAATTACCTTTTTGTGAGAAATCAAAAACATCTTCAACTTTTTAACAGAGTTGTGTGGTGTGTAGCCACTTTTTGGTGTTCTTGACTGCTAACTGTAGAACTAAGCCTCTGCATTCATTGTTTTGCTGTGGTCTGATCAACTTCAAGACCACTCAGTAGCTTATTGATTGATTGCCGTCAGGAGCCGAGCAGCCACAAGAAATGAGAGAGATTCAAATGGCATCGATTCAACATATGTACAACCAAGCCTCCATTCCAATCCAACCCAAGCCAAACAAATCAGACATGATCAAAGGTTTTAATATTAGAACTATTAATAGTAATCCCTATCTGTAAGACAATCAGAAGATTTGGAACAATTTATCTGAGCAGCCTAAATAGGAAGGAAATCCAGGCAGCAAGTAACGGCTTCTTGTTTTCTATCTTACACTGACAGGGATCAATAGTATAAATACCTTGAAAATATTGACTTTGGAGTTCAAAGAAAAAGGATTTTGTGTCATTATTAAGCATCTGTGTTGGGAATGTTTTTCTTTTTAGGAATATCTTGTCACTGGTTGTCAGTGGATACAGCTTTGTATATTCTGAAGGAAAATGAAACCCAAGAAAATCTGCAGCTTGTGAGCTTTACTGAACAACAAAACCAAGAGGTTAGATAGTTTTGTTGTATTCCTATTTTACTTGTTATATCTCTAGTGTATGTGTAAATGGTGCATGGGTGAGTTCCCACATGTTTTGAAGGAATTCAAACTGTACCTAATCAGATTAGAGGAGAGAAGGAACACTTGTTCTGTGTATGTTCCTTCTCAAAACTGACAGCACTTGTGCAAGGTAAGATGTAATACTATCTTAGTTTTGCCCTTTGGATGGGCTGAATTGCAAGCCACATGTTCAGAAGTTTAGTGAAATTCTTCTGAGGTCCATATTACCATGTGGTGTGTTGGCAAGTGTTGTTGAGTTGCTGGTTATCTGTATAGATACTCTGTGAAAGTTTCTATATGTCCACATATAGATAGATATATATATCTATATATAGCTGTATAGATACTCTGTGGAAACTCACTTGTATTCCTGCACCTTCAAAACCAAAATTTCAAAGGTATAATTTGCTAAGGTTTCCTTTAATTTTCCTTCTCCTTGCCTTATATATGATTTTGAACTTCACAGTGCACAGAATATTGTTATCATGTGGCAGAAATAGGGAAGGAGAACTGGCAGCATTAACTTCCTTCCTCCTTCCAAGGCACAGGCTATTCAGCTTGTTCTTAAGTGCTACGTCACGTGTGGCTTTTTGCATAGGAAGTTTTTGTTGCTAGTTTGAAGAAAGCTGAATAATCAGGGAGGAAATAAAAATCTCAGTGGTTTTTGTCAGCCTGCTTTTGTTTTAAGGTTTAACAATTAGTGTTACAAACCTGAAAAAGACAGCACTGTTAGTAGACATTTCTAGTAATGCCTCTTCTCACCTTATTTCTGGTCATGTATGTTTTTGTAGATTTTATTATAACTAAGAGATTCACTAGTTTTTGTGTCTTTAAAGTGACATTACGCAGCACCTTGCTGCAAACATTTCTTTAAGTGAAGAAAGTATCATTGCCAGTGCTTTCAAGTCATTAACCATGTTAGTATGAGTATTACTAGTGATAAAGACAGGTGTCATGTGAGAAGTAACTTACAAACTTGTCTGTCTTCCTTTAAGAGTAGATTTCTGGCTGGAAAGGGGAGCTTGGATCAGGTGTTTACTGGCTGCTCCCATTCACAACTGGCTGTAGGTTGAAGAAGGTAAAAACACAAATTACTGAAGAAGCAGAGCTGGTGTATAGAGATGAAGATGGAGAACTGGCTCTGACCCCAGAGTTCCGGTGAGTTGTGTTCCCAAATAGGCATGGTATCCATTGTAAAAGTGTGTGCTCCAAATAACATCTAGCTTTTTAAGCTGTATGTTACTAAAGAAGAATCCTAGAATGGTTTGGAAGGGACCTTAGAGCTCATTCAGTTCCAACCCCCTGCCACATGCAGGGACACCTTCCACTAGACTGGGTTGCTCCAAGTCCCATCCAGCCTCACCTTAAATACTGCCAGGGATGGGGCAGCTACAAGATACTTTTTGTGCAGAATATTGTCAAATAGATTGACTAGGTATCAACAATATTAAGAAACAGTGAAGGAAACAGAAGTACTCAGAAATAGTTCTGCCTTTTTAATCTTTTAGAGCTGCTTTACTGGATATATTTGAAACAATTGATTTGGACGGAAATGGCCTTCTGTGTTTGGAGGAATACAATTTCTTTGAGCTGAGAACTAGTGGTGAGAAGTGTGACGAGGAGGCATGGGCTGTATGTAAGGGTAAGTTTGTTGCTGTGCTTGATACAAATAATTAGGGCTATAATCTGCTTACAAGCTATAATCTGTTTCCAAGCCATTGTTAATAGCATGCTACTATGTATCTAGTGTGGAACTACTGAGTATTTTGTAGCCTATACCAAGAACACATGTAGATACTGTTCTCTTCCCCGTTTGGTTTTCTTTTTCCCTTCCCCAGTCTCCTGTCCTTTATTTTGCTTCATTCTGGTTTCTGTGCCACTGACTTTCTACTGAGAAAACTCTTCCTGTTACTAATTGCAAAGTTTTGTAGGTGAAAGATTTTGTAGCTGTGAAAACCTGCAGGTTTTCTTATCATAAAATCCTAGAATGGTTTGGGTTGGAAGGGAACTTAAAGTTCATCCAGTTCCAAGCCCCTGCCATGGGCAGGGACACCTTCCACTATAACAGGTAGTCCCAGGCCCCATCCAGCCTGGCCTTGAACAATGCCAGGAATGGGGCATGGATCCTGGATCATATGGTAAATTAAACTGTAACGGATAATTGTTTCATCAGTTTCCATTCTTCAGATTAAGCTGATGCTACTTTCAGATCTAAGAAAGCATTGAAGGGATATCCAGTTAGTGTGTATATGATGCTTTAAAAATGGCATCTAGAGCTTATGATGATTGTTCAGAAAATTAGACATCAGAAAATACCTATTGCAACTATATATTTTCTTCAGATGTAAGCAGGTTTTCATTAAAAATGTCTTTTGAAGGTTCAGACATGGTGTGTCAGCTTGTCCATACTGAGATACTGAGACTTCCATGAGTAAGGTGAGGAAGCTGATAGGGAGTTAAGACTCTTTCAGCGTTGTTTTCTATCTGCTAATACAGCTCCTCAGTGTTACTGGATTGCCAGCTTGCAGGAGCAGTGTGGGGCTGCAAATATCAGTTTTGAAGAAAAAAAGGAGTTCTGTGGCATTGCTTTAAGCTTGCAAAGGCCTTGAAAATGCAGGTATTTACCTTGTAACAGAACCACCAGTGAATGTAGGCTGCTCTAATAATGCAGTGCATGAAAGCAGTGGGTTCGAAGCATGGGCAGTTCAACTGCAGTAAGTGAACAGCTGGAAATCTAGAAGCCATTGTATGAAAATTAAAGTTTCTATAAGAAATGCAGTTTTTCTGCAGCTCATACCTGACATGTCAGTGTGACATATCATTGTGTATCAGCTGAGTTCGTGTTTGATGGAATTCCTTTGTAAGCTATGACATGTTGCAAGATACTTCAGATTTGGCAAGTCCTGCTAATTATTTCTCCCCAGAGATACTGGATGGAAAACTCATACAAACATACTTTGCTGTAACTGAGTTTCTTCTCTGTTTCATCCCTGTACATGCTTTTCTACACTTGATGACTTTGTCAGTGTTATATCTCTGTGCACTGGTCTCAACATGAGTAGGAGGGGTGTGTGTGAAATGTATAGGAGAGGAAAAAGAGAATATGGTGAATCTTTTACCAGGTCATTAATCAGTTGAAGGGTTCAGATGACTATCATAAATCTTGACACCAAAGTTCAAGCCATTTATTATAGCATCTGTGCCCTGAGATAGATTTATGAAATTGGTAATCCCTTTTTAATAATATATAGTAAAGATTTAGCATTGTTATGAAGATGGAAAAACCATTTTTAAAAGTCTCTGACGCAAGGACATTTCAATTATGTGTTTGCTGACATTAGAGTGCTCGATCTATGATATCCTCTTTAGAGAAGGGTGTTAGGATTACTGGCATTTTATTGCTTTTTGGGAACTAAGTAAATCATTTCTGTATCAAGGACCTCAAGCATTAAGGGTGCTGGCTCCAGCAGACTTTCATTTCCTATTCCTAATATATCCCATTCTCCAAATCTCAACCATAACAAATACTGCTAGCAAAAAGAAAACGAAAACCCAGTATCAACTCTTTCTGTTTTGAAATCTCACCCTTTTTTGGGTTATACAGGGGGCAGCTGTTTCTAGTCATTATCTAAAATCCACAGGGAAGCTCTGGAAAGAGCTGATCAAGGATACTGTTTCCCAAATAATATTGGAGAGTCTGAGGCTGCAGGATGGCTCCATCTTTTAAGCCTTGTTAACATAAGTGCAGGTTTGGTTTTGGAAGGATAAAGGGTGTTTGTAGAGAGAACAGATATTTAAGTGCTACCTTATGTTTCTTTTTAAACAGAGAATTTTGATATGAGGAAGAATGAACTAACAAGACAAGGATTTATGGATTTGAATCTCATGGAAGCCAACGACCGTGAAGGGGATCCTAGTGACCTTTGGGTCACTTTATTGTCTCTGGGCTACAATAAAGCATTAGAAATGACAGAGGTATGACAGCCATATAGCAGAAATAACTGCTTCACTTATAACTTGGTGCACATGCTTAACTGCAGGAGTGTTTCTGTCTGTCGTAAATTGATTTGAGTAGGTCAGTGATCCAGTCCAAACACTGTTAATACAGGCTTTACACTATGACTTTCAGTTATTATGGTATCCAATTCCTTAAGACATTTTTAAAAGAAGAATTTTGCCTTTCGCTTTAGGGAAAGCTGGTATTTTGTGGGGTTGTAGAGGAAAGAGTCCTGGGTTGTACCTATTGAAAGAATTCAGTCACCTTGCAGGTGGGAAGTCATAAGGAGACAGTGACAGTGAACTGTGACCTGTCAACAAACCTTCAAAATGCAGGACTTGCTCTGCTTGTAAAAGTCACTTTCCTGGCCCAAGCCACAATAGAGTTGTGCTGGTATTAATAGTTCTCACTTAGGAAAGAGGATTTCTTATGGAAAATAAAGCATTAAATATGCAGACAATTCAACATTTTCAAGATCATTCCCAAGAAAATATGATTTTTAAAAACCATTGTCTGATTATATTTTTTCTTTAACTTTTGTTAAACTAAAACAGGCCTGCGTAACCGCTGTATCAAATAGATGTGTGTGAAGCAAATACATGCAGACCCCAAAATCCTCAGTATGGTTGAGAGACATCAGTTGTCTCAGTGAAAATCCTGAGATCATGGTGACTGATCTCTTAATGCTGATGACTTTCCCCCTTTCCTGAGAGTATGGTTGGGCAATGCGACTACTTAAGTGTCTTTCTGCATTTCGGACGCAAGAGGGAGCTCTCCTCTAAGAAAGAAGATTTTGGGGAGGCTTTTATCAAGTTTGGAGTTTCAAAAAGGTATTTTTGTGCCTTACACTCACTGTGGTTCCTTGCTTGTAGCCTTTGCCACAAAGGACAACGTAGCTGTCTGAATGCTTTAGTCATCCATCTAATAAATCTACCTCTACTTAACTTGTGCTGTAACTTAACCCTTGAATGCTTTGATTTCAGATGACTTAAGAAATTGGTAGTTCAGGAACATTGAGCCTCTAACAAATTAAGGACAGAACCTGAGAAATCCTTATGGATTCCAACAGCCATTTGATAAAGCTTGAGGTGCTAGTAGTGAGAGTATGCGAACTCCTGTTTGTTACATGTACTAATCTTAGCCAAGAGAGTGTAACAGCAGAGTGCTTAATGCGGGACTGTAGATATTTTAACTCTGTATGAAGTGGCACAAGTAGCAAGAGTGTAAAAGGTGAAGAAGACAGGTTTATTTCAGACCCTGAAATACATTCATACTTCGTCTGAATTCCTGTACATTTTGCTATCCAAGGAAGGGTTTGTTATGTTGGAACCAAATGCACCAAACTGCTTATAGAATGTATGAAAAACATTCATTTGTCCTGAGCTTTTGTTTGATTTAGAAGATGGTCACAGCTCTCTGGTTTTGAATATTTAATATTCAGTGACGTATTTGTACTTGGGTATTTCTACTTCACAGCATCAATGAAAATATTTAGGAGCTGTAGATGAAAATCTGAGGGGAAAAACTGCAGATTAAAGTGATGATAAACCTCCTTTTCTCCATTGCAGGCATGCCCCTTTGTCATTGACATCTATGCAGAAAAGTGCAAACCCAGAATTAAAGCCATGTATCTAGAGGCAGGGAGCTCACAACTCAACAGGGCTGTTTGCAAGTCTGTTGTTAGTAAAGGAGAGGCCAAAGTATTGGATGGCTGTGAAAACATCATCGTCTATACCTACAGCACGGGTGGGAGAATCACGTCTGTTATTGAGAATAAGGTATGGCATGAGACTTCTGTGAGGTACTTTGGGTTAATGTCTGTTGTTATTTTCCTCTTCCCTCCTTGCTTCAGTTTTGAGAATTACATTTTCTAATACTTTTATTATAAAGTTTCTGTATCTAGTTAATAAAACTAGAAAAAAGAAGATGGAAGGCTGATTTTGACATATGACTTGGGCTCTAAAAGAGTCTTGAAGGGACAGCTTGTTATAATGAGGCAAGCACTTTTAAGTATCATACAGAATATGAATATTTGTATTCACATTCCAATTTTTCAATATGTTAATAATTATTGGAGACATAATATGTTCATAATACCAGAAAACCAATACTGAGAACAGGAAGCACAATTATAGAAAGACCAAAGACTACAGCATTTACCCTATTTAATATTTACAGTGTGCAGAAGAGAGGAAAAGAGCACTGATCTGCGTTGATTGTGGTTTAGAAGCATATTATGGGTGACTTGTTAACTGGCCAGTCTTACCGGTCTGCTTTATTACTAACCCAAGCTAAGAACTGTAAATCCAAGCAGAAGTGCTTGGTGAGAAGCAGAGATTTAAAACCTTTCTGCATAGATCATAATGAATGTACTGTTCATTCTCAGTTTCATTTGTATCAGGAACTGTGAGTAAATAAATACAGTGCAGTAAGATGCTGAACTTAAGAAGCTTTAGGTCCTAAAAGATCACAGCAAGAAGTATATTTTTAAGTGGACAAACATGCAAAAGGGGGTGGGTTTGTGGACTAATATTAGTCCACTGAATGCTGAGTCTCCTTGGAACTACCGGTTTAGATCTCCACTTCGCCCTTTAGGGTGACTACCCTCAAACATATAAATAACTCCAGTACATGTCAGAGAAGGAGATGAGGTCTGTACTAAGGCAGCTGGATGCTGTCTAATAAAAATCACGGACCACTGCCATGTATACCATTTGGGTTTCATTTGTGGATGACACCATGTGGAGCTGGAGGGTGGAAGGCTCTACAGAGGGATCTGGACAGGCTGGATTGATGGGCCGAGGCCAGTTGTATGAGGTTTAACAAGGCTCAGTGTTGAGTCCTGCACTTGGATCACCATAACCTCATGCAATGCTACAGGCTTATGGGAAGAATGGCTGGGAAGCTGCTTAGCAGAAAAGGATCTGGGGATGCTGGTCAACAGTGGCTGAACATGAGCAGCTTGTGCCCGGGCAGCCAAGGAGGCCAAAGGCATCCTGGCCTGTGTCAGCACCAGTGTGGCAGCAGGGCCAGGGCCGTGATTGTTCCCCTGTACTTGGCACTGGTGAGGCCGCACCTTGAATCCTGTGTTCAGTTCTGGGCCCCTCACTACAAGAGAGACATTGAGGTGCTGCAGCAGGGCCAGAGCTGGTGCAGGGCCTGGAGCACAAGTGTGATGAGGAACAGCTGAGGGACCTGGGGGGTTCAGTCTGAAGAAGAGAAGGCTCAGGGGGGACCTTACCGCTCTCTATAATTGCTTGTCAGGAGGATGGAGCCAGGAGGGGGCTGGTCTTTGCTGTCAAGGAACAAGTGACAGAACAAGAAGAAATGGCCTCAAGCTGTACCAGGGGAGGTTTAGACTGGATATTAGGGAAAAATTGTTCCTCAAAAGGGTTGTCAAGCACTGGAATAGACTGGTCAGGGAGTCACCATCCCTGGAGGTGTTGAAAAGATGTGTAGATGTGGCGCTCAGGGACATGGGTTAGTGGTGGCCTTGGTAGCACTGAGTTAATAGTTGGACTTGATTATCTTGAAGGTCTTTTCCAACCTAAATGATTCCATGATTCTATTCTGTGAAAGAAAGAAAGGAAATTTTATGCATCTATCTTTAAGCTTCCCACAGTGCAGGCAGCCTGATTGTATCTTCAGTTATTGTGCTGAGATTTCAATGGAAATAATTGTTTCTTTGTTATTTCTGTAATTAAATTAAGGAAATATTCCAGTTCCTCAGGGATTCTGTTTCAGTCTTGCATATGTATTGAACCAGTGGGCAGAGAAAGGTGTCTATCTTGAGAGACAGAGACCCTACACTCTGTAGCCAGGGTGTGAGCTGGGCAGATGAAAAGACCTTGTGCACAGAGCTTCACATTTCTCAGGGATTGAGCTGTACCCAATCTATTGTCTGCCCATTTGTGTGCCAGAAGAAATAGTCCTGTCATCCAAAGCACAAACTTACTACAATAGACCTTCTGTGCTAGGTGAATCTTTGTGACCTTGTTCCTGTTACAGGAGAATACTTAGGACATGGCTAATTCTTTTGTTCGCCATGTAGAAAGGAGGACTTAAGTGATGGCAGAGCAGATGGATCAAAGTCAGAAAGCAGCTTCGATTGTGTTTACATATCTGCAACAATACCATATGTCAAAAATGACTATTGCACTCTGCTGGCCAGAAACCCTTGGTACTATGAGCACCAGAGGGCTTTTTTAGTCAGTCTTTAGCAGTCTAACAGTAGCTTCTTTGCTGTGTAAGGCTGATTGTGTGGTGTAACTGTGTTTCTCTTCCACTTCTCAGTGCAGAGAGAATGTTGGGTAGCATTGCCTAAGAATCTAATACTTCCCAGTGTCTCTGTCAAACTGAAATTTATCTAGAGACAGCTGAACAGCAGGGAATATAGAATGTCCTTGGGATAAACTGGTGGCTGATGAGTTTTCCATTACCCAACTTTTTGGTTTTATATCTTGGATCCTTCTCGAAAGTATTTGCACAGCAAGAACGTCTGTTTTTTGAGTGATTATAATTGTATTGGGATGGGTCACCTCTTGATGAGTGTCTCTTACAAGCACCTTTGATTTGTGGCAGTGAAGAAATAGTGAATCCTGGTCACTTATGAAAGGAAACCAAATACGAAGTTTGCTAAGGAAACATATGAAAGGAAACTAAATGTGAAGGATGCTCCTGCTGCGTACACTGGGCATTTAACTTCACTTGTGAGGAGCCCGGTCTCCATTGAATCCTACATAGTTGGTGAGAATTTAAGAACATGTAGTATAAGTTCTGGAGAAAGTGGCCTTTTGCTGGAGGGATAGGATTTTGGAGAATCAAAATGGCTGTACAATGACAGGTAAGGCTTGTTCCAGGCCTGTATCCTGCCTCCGTAAATGCCCTGTAGGTGATGTTGCAAGTACAAACATTGGGTAAGCATCCAGTGATGCTTCTCCAGGCGCTGTCCTAGCCTCTAGTTATTTGCAGTTCACAGACTACTTGAGCCAGAAACTTAAAATCCCTGTCCTTTAAATTCTTAAAATCCCTGCCCTTAAAATCCCTTAATATATTTTTTTCAGCATGACTTTCTCCAGTCGCCTTTTGAAACTATGTAAACCGTTAGTATCAGTAATGTTCTGTGGCAAAGAGTTTTCTTACTCAATAGTGTTCTCAAGTTGTATATTCCCAAGTGCTTAAATTGTATCAATGAGTCTTAAATGACTTCTGGTGATGAATCTGGGCTCTGATGATGCCAAAGTAAGTTTTGAAATTGTTACTCTTGGAAGAGAGTGGTTGTCAGCATTCTTAAAGCATTTCTGTCTCCTGAAATAACAGAGCTGGAGCAAGTGAGAGGAATGTGTAAGTTGTTACAAAAAGAATACCCACTTAACCATTGAGACTAATGGATTCCCTCATGTTTTTTCACTTGCAGTCTGAAAACAAAGTGATTATTCATGTCAACAATGAGCAGAGCAAGAACTGCCTAAGTAATAGGGGACTTACTGTTTTTGCTGTAGAAGTGGCGCCAAAATCCATGATGGTAAGATTTGTATTGTTCAGCCAACTTGAAATCAAAGCAAAAGACAAAATCACATGACATCTTTACAGTTTCCTTCTGCAGGTCTTTTACCATGATAGGGAGAATGTGGATAATGGCATCTTCATCACCAGCACAGATCAGATATTTCAAAGCTGAACTGTACTTGATGTATCCATGTTTTCTTGTGCAGATTGCTATACAAGTCCATAGCTATTTGGTTTTTCATATGTATGCCTGTTTCAGTTGTCCATTCAATACATGTACCTTTTACTAATGTTTTTAATATTCTTTCATTTTTAATACTTTTTTTAAGGCTGTATTTTCTTTACTTAGCAAATTTTAACCAGGTATTTTGATGTCTATGAGATACAGACCAAGCATGCACTACTCAGAAGCAAAAATGTATGTGTTGCAGCCCTTATGCACAGTATGATTTGCAGGCTTGACTTACAGATCGCATGTAGCCATGCAGCAATTTGATCTGCTGATCCCTGTTCCAGAGCCAGGCAAGCTTTAGTGAAAACCTACATGAGGATTCTAAGGGATAGAATGAGATTGAAAATGCATTAAATTATATTCTTCTTCATGAATGAATGAAGAAAATCCAGGTTTTTATTATTCTAAAAGTATGGTCTCTTTCTTTAAAAGCAGAGGCTTCCAAACTATTTCATATCACTGCTTCCCAGTGTAGATGCATTCAAAGCTTTTCTGAACAGTTACAGTCCTGTGACAGAGACAGGGTTGGAGCCTATTCTAATATTGCTGCTGACATTTCAGATATCTATAGCCTGATCCTATAAAGTGTTTTACTAATTTAAATTTCAGTTTCATTCAGTATAAGTTGTAGGCTTAGTGCCCCTTATGGATGTTTTGCTGTCATACAATTAAATTCAATATTAAGTTTTGAATACCAACTGTGACAGAAATCAATGTTCATCCATTAAATCTATGTGATACAAGTACTGAAACAGTTCATTTTGCTTACTAGCACTTTAGTTAACATGCAGTTCTCCAATAAACAACTATTTCACCTCTGTTTTCTCTCTTGTGTGCAGGTTTCTCAGCATGTGATGCCACTGAATGAGCAGGAAGAATGGCTTTATAATTGTGTGCATTCCCTTGTACGTTAAACATTCCAGTTAGAGCTGCTTCTTGGTAGCATTCAGACTAAGCCAGCAGATTGTTTTGGCAGCTTTTAGACAATTTGTAGTCTTGTCCTTCTCAAAAAGCTGTCATTTATACTTTGTTGAGTTTGATTTGTTAAAGCCAATGAATCATCTAAATACTTATTTCTGCTATCACATTTCTGCTAATGGCTTTAAGAAACGTGTACAGTGATAGTTTAAAAACTGTAAGTACATAAAATAGATGGAGTAACTGTAAGTATGTAAAATCCTTTGACAGAATAGTCTGCATGAGATACAGTCTAGCAAAATAAATGGCATTAAAATATTAAGACACAGTAAAAATGAGTGCTGCTCAGTAATGGAGCTGACAGTTCAGATATAACTGTGTTTTATAAAGGCTAAATTCCCTAAACATGCCCTTGTTTTCTATAAGATAATAACATAGTTCCATCACATGGTGGAACTGAAGAAAAGCTTTGTTTAATGGGTCTGATGGATTCCTAATTAAATACTCTTGTTGTTTTGATGCAAGAGGTATGAAGAGGTAGGGTTCATTGTGTTGTATGGCCATCTGATAAAGGATTTAGTTTTGTATTTAATTTTCTTTCATTATTTGATGATAATTTTAATCTTACATTTGTTCTGAGTAATCACTGCCTTATTTTATACTCTTTCATATAAAATAAAGTCTGCCTTTTCATATGTGATAAGGAAATAACATTATTTGAGGAAAATGAAGTTTTGTCTTGGTCTCTTGACTTTTAACAGCAATTTATTATTTCCAGGGTAGCTGAAACAAGGAGACTGAAGTCCCCTCAAGTTTAGGCTGCAATAGCAATGAAAACCAGCTCTGAGGTACTAAAAATACTCAGCTTTTATGTTTTTCTGATTCCTTTAAATGTCTGTTAATGTGGAAAAAAGTAATGACTCTGGCCAGTGGATGCTTAAAAAGTGTCTGAGTTTAAAATAGATATTAAATGTATGTGACCTCATCTGCAAGGGCAGCAAGTAGTCTGGTAAAGCTATATTTATCTGCCAGCAACTCCTGCACTCTGCTCTTCCTCCTCTGTAATTATACACTGGGTGAGTAAATGTCAGTTACTAAATGAGAGCTGGGCTGGAGGCTGGCTGTGATTTACAAGCTCTACAATTGGTGCTTGGGCAGTTTTGCTGGGATCTTTAGTGTTGAGGGCTTATTTTTCTTGGCAAATACAGCAGATAGTGTTTTCATTTTCAGAATTGCCTTAAAGAATCCCAGCCTGGTTTGTGTTGGAAGAGACCTTAAAGCTCATCCAGTTCCAACGCCCTGCCACAGGCAGGGATACCTTCTCCTAGAGCAGCTTGCTCCAAGCCCCTGTGTCCAACCTGGCCTTGAACACTGCCAGGGATGGGGCAGCCACAGCTTCT